>JAJGRX010001188.1:0-30000 GCA_025461125.1 Carex kokanica
TTCAGACTGCCATGTTTTAGCTTACTTACCTTTGCCTGCCAACGCTAGAAAAAGCTAGCTTCCTTGTTTGTGGTACCAGGAATGTGTCATCTTGATCAAGGAGTCTGGAAGTCCATGCTGGGGATGTAGGAAATGCTATTCGTGCCGGTGAATCGACGAAACTATGTCCTTTGCTGCTTTTTGTGCAATGTCATATGTCGTATAAAATGTTGGTGCAGGCTGTCTTCGTATGCTTAAAAGCAAGAATTACTACTATTTATTGACTTTATGAAAAGAAAGTAAATTGACACTTTATGTCTCTCTTTCGAAATTGAAACTTTCAAATAGTAGGAAACGGAAAGCAAGAACGAAGTAGGCGAGGAAAGGCATAGGTCAGAAAAGTATGCATGGTCGTCACGGGTAAGGATTCTCATTCCAGCATTCTTGGGTCTAGTTTTGTTTGGACTTGGGCTTAGATGTAGTGGGTTCTTGGGCCACTGCTTGACCTTTATTAGCCTTAGAAGGAGCATTAGTCTTTGACACATAAATCAACCCGGCGTAGGAGCATGGGATTTGGACACATCAGCACCAAGCCATCTTTTCACCCAGGCGAGGAATTTGCGGGAATGCGGCTGCTCGTACGTGTGTCAGAACCACCAAAATCCAGGGTGGAAGGGGTTGATAATGTTTATAAAGCATGCTTAACAAAGTCCTTGATAAGTGCTCTGTAGATGCGGGTCAAATGATATAATATCCGTGCCGGCTCCGATACTTCTATTGATCGTTCCAACTCCGGCACCAGGAAAAAAGTACGAAGTATCTCTACCAGTTGATGTTGGGGTTGGTTCAACAACAATAGATTATTCCTGAAATCCTTCCTTTCTACTATATTGAACGGTTTCGTGTAGTGAATCTCCAAACGGCAATTGCCATCTATCGATGTCAAACCAACCACCCTACTCAATCTTTCGATAAGGAGCTAAGCTAAAGGAATCGTGTACTGTAAACTCAAAAAGGTTCCAGTACAGGTAGGAAGTGTCACTCCAGTGGTCGGGGAGCACTCTCCGAAGCGGGCCCTCCCTCCGTCTTCCTGGGTGCTGTTCACCACACCAGAAGTTGGGGCGACTCCAGTAAGATGGAGGCTTTACGTTTTCGAATCGAGTGTAATGGAAATGAAAGGAGCCGGGCAACTGCTCTCCCTTTATTTAGAGAACCGAGTGAAGGCAGAATCCTAATCGGCTTTTCGCCTAGATAGATCTTCCTCAACTATTAAGATAGAACCAAAGAAGGAGCCTTTCTCCTTTGAACAAGAGCTGATTTATCTCCTCGTTCGCTAGCCTTTTGACTTGACAACGTGTTGAGTGATTCCCTCTTGGCTTACTAGGCAAGTCCAATGGCAACGGAGTCTTTCGAACATAAAGCTGAGAGCAAGCCTTTCTTCCTTCCGCGCGCACCTTGATCAGGACTCGCTAGTTCTTGACGTTCAGTCTGATCTAAACATTGGCCTAAAGGGCCTAGCCCTAAGATCTTTCTTTTATCTTACAAATCCTGCAGCTTCCTGACATGCCATCCCCCAGTATGCCCTAAGGCATGTTATGTGTGCTCTCTCGTGTATTAAAGAGATCGGATGAAATGTTCCAACAAGTCGTCGAGAAGGCCAGGCTCCTCAGTCAACTTCTCCAACAGCTCGGTTAGAGTGGCGATATCCATTTCATCTGACATCTCAATATCTGAAAAAACAGCGAGAGCACTGGTTCTCCTTAAGTCTGCCCCGAGTTCCAAGCCATTCATTTCGAACCGAAGAGGTCCGAAGAACCAAAGACTGCCAGCACTAGTTGGAGCTTCTGAAAAGGAGAGTAAGCAAATACAAAGTTCTTTTACTTTATACTCGTAGACACCGTAGGTGCGTGCAAAAAGCACTTATTATTTTGAACTTGCATTCCTTAATATTTCTCCGGCCTAAGAGCTAGTGGTCGAAGCAGACCAATTCACATCACGGAGCGGAATAACCAGATTATCTTCTCCCCTTTTTCTTGGAACCCACTGAGCGAAATACTTGAGTTCCCCTTTCTGCTGATACAACTCCTAGATCTGCGGATGAAACTACTGAACGAGATGGATGGGGCAGACAATGGCAATGGGTCAGACTTCAACTTCGGTCTTCCTCTTTAGTTCATTTCCACTTATCCAACACGGAAGGTGTCTTCTTCTTTTTTCTTTTGCGAAGGAAGCTGTCGGTTCATCCTAGTTTTTGGTGAGGTTTGGTTGCCGACTAGAGGATGAAGAGGAGGTCTGCCAGTTCTCCCTGGTAATAGAGAGGATGCCTGAACATCATCACAAGGAGTCTGCAAATCAAAATGAAACAACAGACACATCATGCCCAGATAAGGAATGTGCTGAAGAAGATTCTGACAACGAACCTGAAACTTAATTTGAGAAGTCTGCCGCTTATCAAAGGATCCATTTCATATTGAATGAGGTATGCGACGGATGCGGAGGAGAAAGAAACCCATCTTGTTGTGAGGGAGGAGATCATCCGAAGGTGCCCTCCATCAGCGCAATACTGACGCTTCTTACCAAGGATGCTGTCTCTATAAGAGACCACCCACCTCCGGCCAAGTTCAATGCCGAAATACAGCCATTCTTAGAACAACGAAGGAAAGACTGGCACGACTGGGTCACATATGGCAAGAACCCGCCCGCTAGAAGGCATGGATGAAGAACCGAGCGGTTCGGACGATGAAAAACAGCCAGTAGACTTGAGTAACATGATCGAGGCCAGGCCTAGTCAGCAGGTATTATTCCTGTGTGGAGTCTGCAAGACAGCTAGGAGATCTCCTAAGATACTGATATGCCTAAAATGTGGAATAAACTCTATGAAAAACCTCCTCTTAGAAGAAGCGCAAAAATTGAAACTAGGGGGTGTGGGTTCGGAATGAAGGAAGCCCAGGACTTGGAAATGGGCCTTGGTACCCCTATACTGTGGATCAAACCCTGAAGAACAACACATACCTATCTATCAAAGATACCAACGGGAGGCCCACAAAGCCCGTGAACGGCAGATACCTCGTAACCATAGACAACTGACCGGTAGAATACAAAACCGCCCATGAAAGTGAAATTCATCATGGATGGTTATATTGAATGCACGTTGAGCACGAAAGCTCGGAGGGTTTATATACCCCAGGTCGGCATCCCATCAATCCGATAGCCACAAACCTCTCCAACTCTCTAACCAAAACCCTTCCAAAAAGGCTGTTCCCTCCAATTGGCAAACCATGCCGATGAACCCCACAGAAGAAACAGGACATGGCCGGTCTCTAAGGTAAGGATCCCCTCTCTCAATGTTTATTTCCCAAACCGAGATGCACTTCCGCCAGAAAGCCTGTGGTTGGGGCGGACGATCTTCGTATACGTCACCGGAGGACGGATAACCGGCTATACCAAACATCGCCTGGGGCATTACCTATCGGAGCGTGTTGATTGCGCCTTCCAAGACCTCACCATAGAAGAGGTGGACGAAGTATAGGCCCATTTCCTCATTATCTGCCCAGATGAAGCCATCAAGAGGAGGATCCTGGCATTAGGGTGTCTCACTCTGGACGCAAACATCCCTGGCACTGTGCCTCTTGACCTCAGGCTGGTGGGGTGGACATCCGGACATGGGGCCCACTGCGCCCCAGTCGGATACAGAGCCCGGATAAGGCTACATAAGGTCCCCTTGCACCTATGGAACCCGATATACACACACTAGTGGCGGGATTCGGGTATCCCATCAGGATTGCCCCATTCTTCTCTAACAATAATTATGACTCTCTCCGGCTACTGATAGCCTGTGGACCACCCCCTACCATTCCGAAAAAACTGTGGGTTACAGTCGACCCTTCACTCAAACTGGTGGATGTGGAAATAGAAGGCTGGTTTCCCTAAGGCCAGTCTTCCCAGGCTTTCTTTGAGAAGTAGGACTAATGCCACGAGCGCTTTGGAAGTAGGGATAAGATTCAATTACTATACTATTGCCAACGCAGCCCATATTATGCTTCCCTCTGACTTTTGACTGGCAAAAAATGCTAGTCTTGTTTAGGAGTCTATCTATCAGGAGCTTGCTTTAGCTCAGACATAAATCTATCTCTTTGCTAGGGCTTTCCCAGGCATTGTGTGTGGGCCAGCGAATAATTGTATCTGATTTCTTCCAAGGCTAGCGAAATGCTTAACTAAATGCTTTTTCTATCTTTTCGATCAATTTCGAAATTCCAGGATATAAGGGAGAGAGAGATCTCGACTGAGCAAAAAAAGACATTAACGCAAGTTCTCAAAGCGTTGGCTACTTTGAATAGGATAAAAAACTTATTCGTAAATGTACGAGGAAAAGGACAAGTCACATAATGAGGAGAGAAAGCAAGCATCACCAAGAGTGGAAGAGATGAAGCATGGCCTTGGCACATGAGATTTTTTTGGAACTTTTTGTTTTTACCTCCTTTTATTAACTTCAAGTGGCGTGGCAGAATAAGCTAGGAAAAAGTCAAATATATATTCTCTTCTTTAACAAGCGAACGTGCAGGAGAAAGATAGCTTGCTTCATAAATAGTGCTTTTCATCACTCTCGCTTATCTTAATAGGCGTGCCTAACTCACACTTCTTGTTCTTATGTGTGCTAGCAAACTAGATAAGTTCAAAACGTTACTTGACTAGATAAGTGAATTCTTTATGGTCAGTCGCTTCGGGTCATCTAAGCTCACCCAGAGTTCGAACGAGTGGAAAAAGATAGAATGAAAGCTTGAAGGAGAAGAAAATTTGCATTCAATCACACCAACAGACAAGCTTGCAATTAATGGTTGAATTCCATATGCATACAACCATTGCAATGACTTCCCCATCTATGGAGAACTCGAACCCAGACCACGAGCAAAGATCTAGATTTTCCTCACCCAATCGAGTAGAACACTACAGATCCATTTCTACCAGAAGCATTCCCCCTACACACCAAAGGCAGAACATTAATTACCCATTATAATGCCAGCCATATCTAATCAAATTGAAAGCACGCACCAATTTAAGTAAACTACTCAAATTACACAAGCTCTGCATACTTCTTTTCAAACAAATAAGTATTCAGCTTCCTGGCCCACCCTAGGGCGGAGCATGATCTTCATTACTTCTTCAATCTTTTACCCGCGAATGCAATGTCTGCATCTGGTTCGCAAATAATTCATTATATTTCCAAGCATTCCAAAACTGGCTGTGACACCACCTGTTGTAGGCGATGTAAGAAGTTACACTAAAAAGAAGTTGTTAGAACATTTATAATCCAATAAAACCGAAGATATTTTAACCATCTGCATCAAGCTGAAACTTCCTTCTTGCATACGAGCTCCTCCAGAAGCACAGGAAATGATGAGAGGTAAGGATTGATTCGTAGCATATTGAATTAGACGGGTTATTTTTTCACCCACTACCGATCCCATACTTCCTACGAGAAACTTCAAATCCATAACCGCAAGTGCTACTGGGATACCGTAGAGTTGACCTATTCCTGTCGTCAGTCAAACCTGTTTCTCTTTGAGAATAATCGACCTTATCCATGTAAGGTATATATTTTTCTGATTCAAAAAATTCTGTTTATTCTTCTTCATTTTTATTAGCATCTTCATCATCAGCAGAAGCAAGGTTTTTTTTGATTTTATTCTAGTTCTGCTTTTTTTTTCTTCTAGAAGCAATAGAAGAACTAGTTGCACTAATTCCTTTAGAGTGTATTTCTTTGCAATAGATTCCTCTGCAGTGGATTCTTCCGCAGAAGCTTGCTCTACAGTGGATTCCTCTGCATCTAGGCCCTCTTAATCTAGTTCCTCTTCATCTTAGGGAATAAAATTGACTGACAAGGTCTTCAAGTTCTTCCTCCTTTTCGAATTCTTCATCGTCTAAGAATTTGAAGTATGCTTCGATGAATTCGTCATCCTCTAATAATTCGAACAAATCTTTATCAAATTCTCCTTTGTCTAGGTCTATTATGTCATCTTCTTTAATTCCTTCTTCCTCGTGGACGGTAGAAGCGGCATCACTTTGAGATTTCTTACTGGAACTATCTTCAGTCAGATCCCTTCTGCTGAGAAGACGCACCTTTACTACCACCTCCTTTATCTTTCCTTTGCCAATACAGGCGCGGTCTCTTGCCTCTATTTCCCGGCTATCCTTTTTTTTTACCAGTTTCTATCTCAAACTTCACATCATACCGGCTCCATTCGTTACGATCATTGCGGTACAGAACCCAACTCACAAGAGGTTGAGGAGGAGGTTCAAGCGCCACAAGCACCCATACTACGAAGGTCAACAAGATTAAGTCCGTGCACATGAGAGGTACATAGGACTTTATGAGGTATAGGTGTTATACACTTCAGAACCATTGACCTATAAGGAAGCGATGGATAGGCCCAACTCTTATGAATGGCATGATGCCATGGGATTCGAAGTGTAATCCATGAACGACAATCAAGTTGGGAACTTGGTAGATCCTCACGATGGGATAAAACCTATCGAGAACAAGTGGGTGTTCAAGAGGAGAATTTACATGGATGGCAACTTGACTATTTACAAAGCACGGTTGGTTGCAAAAGGGTTTCAAACATATTCATGGAGTTTACTATGATGAAACAATTTTTATCATGGCTATGTTTAAGTCAATTAAGATCCGTCTAGCAATTGGTGCATTTCATGATGATGAAATATGACAAATGGATGTAAAAACCGCTTATCTAAATGAGATTGAGAAGAGGATGTGTACATGACACAACCTAAGGGTTTCATAAATCCAAAGAATGCTATAAAGGTATGCAAGCTTGAAAGGTTCATAGAAGCAAGCATCCAGGAGTTGGGAAATTCGATTTGACGAGAAGGTCAAAGAGTTTTATTTTGTCAAATGCGAATAAAAGACCTTGTGATTCAAAAGAATTAGTGGGAGTGCAATAATCTTCCTAATATTGTATATGGATACTTTGATTAGAAACAACGTTCCTTTACTAGATTTCATCTATTATTTGTTGATGAAGGTGTTCATAACAAAAGATCTAAATATTTTAGACATTAAGATCTATGAGATAGATCAAAAGGGACTTATTTGATAAGTCTTAGCACATATGTTGACAAGAAGTTGAAAGAGTTCGACATACAAGATTTCAAGAAGGAAACTTGTAATTGTCACACTGTGTTTTATCAAAGCAAAACTCAGATTGACAAACTGATGATTTATTCTTGACACATAAGGATGTGGTTAAGGATATCCTTAGAAGGTCTAAGGATACATTCTTTTTCGATAATAGAATTTATTAATCGTTGTAAGGTGTTACATCGATGTCAATTTTCAAATTTGTCATGATGAAATAAGATTGCAATAGGAATTGTATTCAGAGTTTAGAGCTAGGGTAGCTCAAATAGAGGAACCCAGATTGAATACATGCCACTTTAGAAGAGGTTAAAAGAGGAATTTTGGATCGAACTCAAGCCAAGGATCCAATAGTATTCTACGACAATTGTATTTGATCTGGGAGATCCTTAATACAAAAGGTTTACATAGTTGGTTTAGTAGGTAACACAACTTACCCACTAACGAAGCTTCTATCTCAAGCCAAGCATAAGATGCACGCAGCATCTATGGTATTCGATACATAGGTGATAGGCCATGAGTTTTTAGAAGAACGTACTAGGACATGTTTGGAGCTTCGATGCAGCGTTTATTAGCATTTGCTAAGCAACTAGTGGATGGAAGTGGATCGCTACAAGCAGGGTCAAAAGACCTCCGTTTCTTCTCATCTGGCGCTGGTTCCTTCTTATCCACTCCCTTCCTCTTTTCCAGCGCCACAATCTATGGCTGGTGGGCCCTCTTTTCCACTTTCCGCCCCTCTGATTGCTGCTTCCAGTGCTTCCGTTGGATCGGCGGGGGAGGTGCATCAAGATTCGGTCAAGATTTCAGCCAACCATCTGGAGACTTCTTTTCCGACAAGATCGTATGTGGAGGTTGTTAAAGAACCGTTCGTGTCCAAGCCTCTGGGAGGAGTGATCTCTAACACTGTCTCACCCGCTCCTTTGACAGTGGGGGAGTCTCATCAGGGGGCGTCTACTTCTAAATCTGACCCCTTGCCCAAGCCAAATCCTGTCCACACCAAACTTTCTTCTATTCGCAACTCTTCGTCTTCCTCTCTTCCTACCTGTTTCCGGTGCGGTGATCGCGGTCACCGGGCCAATTCCTGCAGGAAAGGAACGCAGTTGTGTGTTTTAGGTGTGGTAGGTTATAGGGCATCGATCTTTCAATTGCCTGTTACTATGCAGCTCAACAATCGTTTCTTCTACTCCGATTTGAGCGCAGAGGCAGCTCGTTTGCCTTGTCTCAAATTTGACCCTAACAAGTCTAACAGGGAGTTTGATGAGGTGATTAAGAAGGGGGTGGTTCTCAAGGATGAGCTAGGTTTTGGTGAGGTTTATCTGCAATCGCACCTCACAAAGCAGTTTCCGGTTCTCAATTTTACTTGGGTGCCTCGTTTATTATCTGAGAACGTTTACTTACTGGATCCTCCAGATGCTAGAGAGCATCTGTTCTTGCAAAAGGAAAAGGAGTCTTGGGAGATGTGTCCTTTCCGATTGCACCTTTCGATCCCCCCTCTCATGATGGCGGTTATGACCCTATACAGGTGTGGGTGAACATTAGGGGGTAGGGGGTTTCCTCCAAAGTTATGGACTCTTGTGGAGTTTCGTAAGCTGGCGGAGGAGATTGGAGGTTTTTTGATAGATGTTGACCCTCGTTCGAGTGGTCACTTTGATTTCTCTGTGCTTAGGTTGAAGATCGGGGTGCCGGATGTGTCGATCATTCCTAAGGCAAGGCGTTTACATTTTTTAGGTGATAATAGGCAGAATAGGTACTATGACCTTACTTTTGAGGTAGAAGGGCTTAATTTTCCTGCTGGACGAGCGAGGTCCTGTCCTAGCCAACCTCGCCAGTTCTGGCAACCTAAACGAGGTCGTGAGGAGTCTTCTCCTCTGGCTCCTGCCAAGGCTTTGATGGGGGATAGTCTGAAAAATGTTACTGGTAAGGGAGTTTCTCAGGAGGGTAGTCTGAAGGAGAAGGAGGTGGGCAACAAGAATAGTTTGTCAGTGTTAGCTAATCTCCAAGAGGAAGGCTCTGATAAGGGGGTATGGGATCCCTGGGTTGATAGCTCAGAGAAGGAAGAGCTTCCTCAGGTCACTGGTGAGAAGAGTGGGTCTATGAAAGCTGTGGTGGTGTCAAACACTTTACCAACTGAGCCTCGTCACAGTTCCAGGCTGAAGGAGAAAGGGATAGTGTTTGTTGAAGGAAGGTACTGGTAAAGGGACTAAGGCCAAGGCTTCTTCTAGTGCTCAGGTACTGATTCTCTAGTTGAAAGTTTTCCTTTTTCAAATTTTGCGGATTCTTATGTAGTTGAAATGTTTGATAAATCGGGTTTTTTGATTGGAGGTGGGTATGTAGATAAACTTAGAGTAATTAGGAAAAGAAGGGGATTTTCAAAGGATAGTTTGAAGTCTGTTTTGTCGGATTCTCTTCTTCATGGTTCGATTTCTTACATTTAAAAAGGTATGATTGTTTTTAATGAGGATGTGAGTAAGACACACCTGGAAGGGAGTGATGATACTGTTTAGATATGCTGAGTATCTTTTGTTGTAATGCTAGGGGGCTAGGAATTCCTGCTAAAAGACGTTTTTTAGGTGAACTTTGAACTTCTCATAATAGTGATTTAGTTGGCAAGAAACTAAGAAGGACAGTTTGAAAGATAGAACTCTTAATGCTTTAAGTAGAAGTATTAGTACTTGGATTGTTCAGCCTGCTGAAGGGGCTTCAGGGGACATTCTAGTAGGAGTAAATGAGGATAAATTTACTATTGTTAGTAAAGTAATTGGTAAGTTTTCAGTTTCTGTTCAATTAAGGAATAAGGACAATAAGAAAATTTGGTTATTTACAGTGGTGTATGGCCCCACGATAGCTAGTCAGAGGTCTGATTTTTTTCTTGAGTTGAATAACTTCTCTCAATTAGGAGTTTCTGCTTGGTTACTTTGTGGGGACTTTAACATGGTTAGAAGGAGGTGAGGGTAGGCAATAGTTATAATCACGTGGTGAGTAGGAGATTTAATCATTTGATTTCTGATCTACAGTTGTTAGAGTTATCTTTAAATGATAGACAATTTACATGGGCTAGGTCTGCTACCTATAAATCCCTAGCTTTATTGGATAGATTTTTTTGCACTTTAGATTGGGAGAGACTTTATGCTCAGGCTTATATTTATTCTTTACCTAGGGTATTTTCAGATCATTCCCCTTTAATTCTTAAGGTAGATAATTCTTTGAGTCCTAAAACTTCTAATTTTAAGTTTGAAAAAACATGGCTGTCCGGGTTTTAAGGAGTTGTTTGAAGTTTGGTGGTCTGGTTTTATTATTTTGGATAATATAGGTGATAATTGGAGGGCTAAGCTACAGTACTTAAGACAGAAGTTGAGGGGATGGAATTGTAATTTAAAGGGTGAACAAAAGAGGATTAAAAAACAGTTGTTGCATGAAATTGAGGATTTTGAACTTAGGAATGAGTCAGACAATTTAGAGGAGTCTTATTTTAGTAGGTGGCATGAGTGTCAAACTTCTTTACAAAAGATATTTTGAGAAGAGGAGTCTTATTGGCAACAAAGGGCTAGGTTGAAAAGGTTTCTAGAAGGGGACTTAAATACTATATTTTTTCATGTTTCAGCTTCTATCTAATAGAAGAAGGAAAAATACTATTTTGTCTTTGTAAGTAGATGGAGTAACAGTTTATGATCCACAAGTGTTGAAACAACATATTACTACTTTTTTAAAAAATCTTTTAGGAACTACTACTGATAGAGATATCTCTTTACAGCCTGATTTGTGGGATATTGAGGATAGATTGTCTATGGAACAGTGTTTGGGTCTTGAACAATTTTTTACTATCGAGGAGATCAAATCTGTAGTGTTTTCATGTAATCCCTCTAAGGCTCCTGGGCCAGATGGTTTTTCTTTTTTGTTTTTTCAAGCATTCTGGGACATTCTAAATTCTTATATATATAAGTTTTTTTCTGCCTTTTACTTTCATGATTTGGATATATCAAAACTCAATTGAGCCTATATATGCCTTCTTCCAAAGAAGGAAAATGCATCTAAAATTTCTCATTTAAGGCCTATAAGCCTGATTAATTGTAGTTTTCTATAATGAATATAATCCATCTTTGTAGATAGAATCGACTCCTACCCACCTGATAAAACTCTGTGATTAAAAGGCCCTAGCTATAGTTCTAGCAAATGCTGCCGAGTCCGGTAGATTCCAACCAACAAGAGATTGAAAGTCCGGGCTCACGACAAATGAAATTCAAAAATCAATGACTCTGAAATCCACAAAATGGGCTATTGAGGTCGCCTGGGCAAATCATCCTCGTAACCGACTGAATAGGCTTTCTTTTTAGCAAGTGAAAGGTTTCGTTCGAGAAAGGGAATGCCGCAAGGAACTAAATACCTTTGCCAATGCCCAGGTGAATTCTTGGTTAAGCTAGAGTTTCAAAAGAGATTTCTTTCTTATTTGCATGCAAGGAAATTCTGATTTTATATCTGTTCTTGCCCGTGGGTCGGTGCACCCATGTCAAGCCCGCCGCCGGTTCACTGGCAAAAAAGGCCAAATCTGTGAAGCTTTCAACTAGTTTGGCTGGGTAAAGGTCAAGAGAAACATTAATCTCAATTATAACCATCGACCCGGCCACTTGTGAATAGCTCCTCCTTTAGTCCCCTTTCTGCTTTTCGGCTTCTACAACGTAGCTATTCTTACCCAAGGCGTCTTTCTTTTATTGTCTGTTCCTCCTTTCCGATACCTTTAGATAATCGAAGCAAGCACGACTGAGCTCTTGTGGTATAGCTAATGAGGTGATATGCTTGTCCCTATATGAAATTTCCTTTATCTGTGCTTACTTTACTTATTTCTTCCAAAATGCATATGGGCTTGACTTGAAGGTTTTTTATGAAGTCGGTTCCAACTTGACCAGTAAGGTTGGCAGCCTTTTTTGAGTACACGTTCACTTCTACGTAATTCTCTTTCCAGCGAGCCATCTAGTGGAAAACTCCCCCTATTCCTGAAAAGCCTACTGTACTAAATGTCTCTCTTGGCTAAACCGGTGAAAGCCTATCTTTTAAATAAACCTATCAATGAATGCCTGTCCGTGTATACAGGCTTCTTCGGTGACAAGCTATGACACTACCTTCCTAACTACTACTTCGTCGAATGCATAAACCTAGCTCCTAGTCCGCGCATACTCCGGTGCTTGACATATCACGCCTCCCTAGCTAGCTCTATCCCTTTTCTCTCTTTTTTCTTTTCCTCACAAAAAAAAAGCCTTTCTCGCCCAAAATGCCGGCCTTGCTATTCTTAGCCCTTGAATGCATATACCTAGTAGCTTACATATCTCGCTTATCACGCCTAGTAGTTTACCTGTTTCAATATAATATATAAGCATCTGATCGAGCTAGAAAAAAGAAACTTCTCTTGCCAACTCTTATTCCCCATACCTTGCTTTACCTATTGGCCCGTTCATTCTTATCTCGCCTATTCCGAATAAAGCCCTTCCCCTCGGTTTCACTCTCTTTATCGGGTATCTTCTTCTAGATCTCCTTTTCAACTGGATTATTAAGTCATGGTTGAAGTCGATGAATAGCAGTAGAATTGGCTGTAGGAATTCTTCTCATTTCATAGATGGGCATATTATCTGAGATCAAGGATAATTTGATCTTGGTAATCCATTGATATTATCTACTCCATTCGGTGGTTTAACTGAGGTAAGTTGAGTATTAAGGAATTATCTGTTTTGTTTAGTATGAAACTATATTACTTATTCATCTTGGCTTTCGCTGAATTAGTTCAGTAGATTGTAGTCCCATTTTCTATGTGAAATTGGGGGATTTGATCTGGCACTATTTGGAAATTGATCGGAGAATGGACAGGTACACGAAGCAAGCAACCATAGAATTGCTGACTTGACATACTAACCTTACCCCACTCATTAAGTAATAAGTGAGAGTCTCCTCTCTTTCGAATATCACGGGCATTCTCTCTTGGAATCCGCTGACCCTGCTTGTATTGGGCATTTGGCAGAGGCAGGTACAGGTGTAGAACCAGAACCAGAAGCAGAAGGTAGACATTCAGAAGCAGATTAAAATAAGGAGTGTGCTATTTCTTCATATACGCAGTGGTCTCGTCCCGGAGCAGACTTGGATTAACAATCCGATTAAGTAGACAATTACCCCTCCTCGACTCCCAGACCAAGAAATTACGATGAAAAAAATCCCGTCAGAATCAAAAGTAGTAGGATGAACCTCTCGATCAAAGTTCTAGTCTGAGAATTCTTCCTTGTGTATTGAGGAAAGGAATTAGGAATTAGATTCTTTAACTGAATGGCTCAAGTTCCTATCAGTAGATACATAAAGTAGGGACATATATATTGGAAGAATTTCGCACTAAGAAATTACTATTTATTTCCTTCTCCTTGAATAAAAAGAATTACTGCTTACCTTCTTTCCCCCCTTTGGTGGGCTTTTTTGGCGGAGACATGGTGGCACAAAAGGAAGTGGTCATAGAGCACATACCTACTGGGAAGATGATAGCGGATCCGCTCACTAAACCCATAGCGAGGGATCTCTTTCTGGCACATGTTAGGGGGCTAGGTCTTCGTAGGGTTTAGATGCATTTTATTACTTCTTTTTATTGCATGTATGTGTTTTTACCCGGATGATAAAGTTATTAATTGCTTGTTTGTTGTGCAATTTATTTTGTTTACTTTATCTTTGTTCAATTAAATGTTAGCACACATGGTAGTATGTCAATAGGCTGAGATTGGCTCTCTCACACGAGCAATCGCCTCTGA
Organism: Carex kokanica; assembly: GCA_025461125.1. Lineage (NCBI taxonomy): Eukaryota > Viridiplantae > Streptophyta > Magnoliopsida > Poales > Cyperaceae > Carex > Carex kokanica. The sequence goes on from JAJGRX010001188.1 coordinate 13,909, forward strand.
CGCCTGGGGTGGGCAGAGATGAGACTAGACTGATCTGTTTAGGCTCTTCGGGAGCTAGAATGGTTCAGTGTCGCCTTAGTCATGGACTAAGATGAGACTACTAAATTGGGTGATCGACATGAATTGTGGGGAGCAATTCATGTAGCCTATAGAAAGCCGAGGTGGGAGTTTGACTTGACGCTTTGGTGAGCGGGCTTGTGAGACACCCGAGTTGGCCGCATTGGATGCGATCTAGACCATAGATGCATGGTTTGCGGCTAGACTCAGACTCGTACGGTGTTTATGATAGACATACGTCTGCCGAGTTGGGCGGATTATCCACCGTAGCATGCGTCCATACCGCATGTGCTAGAGCGACACGTGGGAGATGAGTTGAGTGATCTTTATGATCATGGTCCCTGCCTCCTCGTTGTGTGAGTCCCACAAATACCCTTAAGACCTTTGACTATGTCATAAGAAAAGGAATCGATGTTGCTACTTTGGTATGTCAACTATGGCGATGTGAGGAATTCCGTCAAATGGGGCATTACTGGGAAAGCAGTTGATTCCAATTCGAGATGAGGACGAAAGGGAAGGTTGGGAGTGTCAAGGACGACTGATGAAGACCACCACAAAGGTCTCTTCAGTGAGTTCACCGGTTCCCTCGAAATCCATCCAAAAAGATGAGGGGTTTTGGTCTTTCGGGTCTGAGCTTATAAGCTTGGCGGATAGGTCCTTCATCAAAGGGTTTCAGGTTGAATGAGCAAGCGTAAAGGTAAAGGATTCATTACTTGCTGGGGAAATCAAAAATTTAGGAAGGTGGGTCACACGATAGGTTCGAACTAGTGCACAAGAGACGAGTGAGTACATTCTTCTATTAACCATTCACATTCAGATTCGAGTAGAGAGTGAGACTAGCCCTAATTCTCATAACCCATCAATGCCCGAGTACCATTCATTCCCTGTGAATCCGTGAAGTGTTTAATAAAGAGGGAGAAACTCGCTCATCATACAGTAGGGTGAGCTTTGTATTCTCTGAATCAAAGGCCAAGTCGCATTGAAATTTGGGTCTTCCAAGAAAAATAACTTTCTGAAGATGATGAGTTTGAGATTTTGAATATTGAATTTACTGAAACGCGCATTTTATGTAGGTTACCTTCTTCGGGAGGCAAGCTGCTTCTTGGTACCAGGAGTTCAGTTGGTTGTGAGCATCTGCTATCCCTCATGGACTTCCATTCCTTTCTTGATTTTTAGCTGCATCGGCCTTGTTGATGGGTCTCTGACAAGCAACTTCCTTGCTCTCTTTCGGTGAGCATCCTTTGTCAGACTTGTCCTTTTTGTTTACTCTTTTCTTTTTCCTTTCTACTCTAGCCTACGTTTCATACTAATCTCAATCTTATTCTTCTCGTCTGTCTTCGTCGTATGTATTTACACCCCATAGTGATTTCATTGTCATTCGAATCAATGCCATCACTGAATGCCAAAGACTGAGACGGGATCGAACGTGACGAAGGTAGGAGCTAGGCCGGGAGTCTCTTTGAAAATTCCCAGTGGAAAGGATTGGCTTGAAACCTGAGGTTTAGGGATCGGGCTACCCATTCGGGGCTCACGAGGTCATATCCGGGTCAGTACCTGCTTAAAGGCACTCAAGGAGGCGGGTTACTAGTTAACAGCCGGCTTCCTTTCCTTTTAGGGGCCAGGAGAAGGCTCGTCTTCGATCTGAAAAGTTCTGCTATAGCTAGATCCAATCTGGCTTATGACTTGATTGGACTCAATATATAATCCGATCCATACTTTCTAAATTAATTTGTAGAAAGAATTTCCAGAAGAAATTGGGGTTTAGGGTCACTACATGCTCATCTTACGCTCAATTTCATGGTCAAGGCTTTGATCAGTTTAAGAAACCAACAGCGGGCCTCCATCCAAACACAAGTCCCAGGTCCATTTTCTATTATAAAAACCACGGAGCCCTAAAAATCTCTCTTTTTGACTTTTTTTCTTCCGGCACTCAGTCAACTTATAGCCGTACCCTTTCACCATCCTATGCTTATAAAAACCAGAATTGCAACCGCGGTCACTTATCAAAAAGAAAGGAGGTAGGAAGGAGCTCAATTTGGATAAGGAAGTGACTCAGGTATCTTTTTCTTATTCAATCAATCTCTATTTTGGCAATTTCTTATCTCTCTGATCATATGCATAAGTTTACCTTCATACGTTTCTACCATTCTGACAATTTGACTTGTATCTATGGGGCAGTATAAAAGGATTTATGATAAACTGAGGGGAACTGCCTCTTTGAACTTTGAAAGAATCCTTTTCTCTTATTCCCTGCTGTCTCTGAAAGATAAGATGTGAACTCTTCTCGACTCTGAACGAAAGGTTTCAGCTCTTGTTCAAAGGAGAATGGCTCAAGTGGAAGAAGTTGAGTTTGCTGGTATGGTATAATAAATAAACATCAAAAAGAGGAGCAAAGGAAGCGGCAGCAGTGGTATCGTATAGTTGAGGGAGGCTGCTTCTCTATTTTAGTGAAGAAGAAATTCACTCGATTCCTATTCTTTTTCAACCTCAGCTCAAAGAACTGGGTCACGGAACTCTCTGCTCTTGGCTACGAAACTACGCTGTGATCCGCATCGAGAAAGAAATGTACAGATGATTTCCTACTCCAAATTCAGGAGTTTATTTTCCTTTATACGATATAAAGTCACGCCTTCGGTGTTTCTCAAGTGATGAGTCCGACCCTTGACAAAAATGTTAGTTAGTAGTTATGGATCCGGGATCTTAATTGTCAATATTAGATTCTTTGAGCCTTACCCTGAAGCAGGTAATGTAGAATACCCATATCAGGAGGTTGTGCGTGCAGTGTAGGAATGTATTTTACCCACTGTTGATGGATATAGTAAGTGGACTGTTTCTTATGAAATGATAGTGGTGGACTTTTTCTTATGAAATGATAGTGCCTAAGTCTCCAAAAGTCTAGTATACTTTTTGCCCTTAAGAATTGAATCGAACAAGAAGCAGATAAGATAGCGAGCGGGATTAGGTCGCGTCAAAAGTCAGTTCCCTTCATTCAACGACAACTGCTATCCGAACCAGCTACTATATTAGTGGTAGATTTGAGTGCCCAGTTACAACAAGTTCTTCACGAAAGCAAGCGAGTAGGAAGGAGCCCCGGTGATGAGCGTGCCCCATTAAAACATAAAGTCAAGTACTGGCTTGGGTAACAGGTACTGGGTGAATGAAAACTACTCCAAGAGCATAACTAGAAAGTCCTACTGGCTATCAAGCTACTAAAAGATTGAACTAGTAGAACAAAAAGAAGAAAAGCAAAGAGAACTAATATGCACCCGCTTCTTCCTTTGTGGATGTGAGTCCGCTATGCCCGGATTCCAAGCAGTCCCGCCTACTTATCCAATGGGTGGTGCTTATGGGCCGTATGCCTCGAGCTTCCCGAATGCTGCCGGCTTTACATTCCCTTTTAACTCATCAGCGCAAGGCCCTATGCCTAATGCTTATCAGTTCGCTTCTGGCCCTACTCAGAAAGGTTCCATGCCGAACCAGCAGACCCCTGCTCAAAACGAAGCAGTACATGGAGGCGACCAAGAACCAGCTCATGATGCCGAATCCACGAGACCTGGCTCTCCTCTTTTAGTTCCCCTTGAAACCCCTCGACCATATTATTATTTCAATGAAAAGCCAACAGGGAGCATAGGGGTAGTACGCCCTTTGGGATTCAAGCCAGTTTATCACCGCTTGACCTTTGTTCCTAACCCTTCAAGTATGAATACTGAAAGAAGTCAAGTCGATGCTGGAAGCTAAACAAAGCCTAAGCTCACGACCGAAGCCACGCCAAAGCCCACCAAGACCGAGCGAGGGTAACCTATAATCCACGTCCCATACAAAGGGACTCCAAAGAAAGACATTGCTACTAGTACCATAGGGCAGACAAAGGGGAAAGATAAAAGATCTCCTCTCTAAGAATAGAGAGTAAGAAAGTCTCATTACAACTAGGGCCTTAGATCTTCCTCTCAAAAGTGAGTCCTGCCCCTTCTTTCTATCAATATAAGCCCATATATAGATAGTAAAAGAGGGAATGCCGAATGCTACTAACTAAGAAGCGGGAGGGGAAGCTTTAAAGGACAAGCATGTGAATTCCTAGCATCCCAGCAACCCATTTGATCTTCTTCCCCACTTAATATTTAGCAACTCAAAGCCTAAAAAAGAGCCTTTTCACCAAGCATGAATCCTAATTCAAATTCCCAAGCTGCAACGAAAGGACTCCGCATTGAATCTTTAGCGGAACATTCACTCAAAAAAGGAAGTTTCATTCCCTACCTTTGACAGAGGAAGGGCAAACTCTCTATCTGGACCCTATTCCTCAACTGTTGAACCCGGCATATCACTTTAAGCAAGTTCAATTGAATCCCCAACTCAAGGCAAAAGGAGTCCCCAAACTCATACTTCTAAGCATGGTCTTAGATAGAAAGAATTGGAACTTTGTCAACGAAAGACTCTTTCTTCTCGGTATCGAAGGAGAGCCAAGTCAGAAGGTAAACAGAGTCTCGGAGGAGAAGGCTAAACCACAGACTAAGAGCGTGGGAATCTGACTTTCTTTGAAAGTGGACTGGAAATCTGCCACTTGACCACCTTAGGTATGGGACATAGCCCTTGGTACCTTCACAACCTTAACAGAATGAGAAAGGGAATTCTATTCTTTCTTTAAGAAAGGAGATAGTAGAGTTGGATGGAATGATAAAGCTAAGGAAGTTCCCGATCTGACAGAAAAAGAGAAGAAAGCTAAGTACCCTTTCCTCTGAGAGGTTTAAGGACATTCCCAGCGTGGGCGGTTACCTAGTTGGAACGAGAGGTATTTGATTACTCTCTCTCCTCTCTAAGAAAAGAGAGAGACAAAACAAACGAAAAATCTCGCCAATGAAGAACTGGTAATGGGAACTTGAAATCTTTCTAGGCTTGGCGAGTGTTCGTCTATCAATGAATGGAACCGGTAAAGTGGTCTCGGCGGTTCGACTGCTTTGTTCTCCACGCCTTCGTTCATTTGTCAACTTTCTGACTGCAAAAGCCAGTCAAGGATCTGTGAGTACTCAATCTACCGACTCTTCGAATAGTTCAGGATCTGTGAAAGGTTCTAAAAAATCAAAGAAAAAAAAAGATAAAGAATCTATGAAAGAATCATGTCCTTATATTGCAATTGCTTCAAATGTTGTTGAATTTCTTATGGAAAGGAATGTTATTAGACTTAATACCAAACTGGAACCACCCATTGTTAAGAAAAGTGGTGAGTATCTCAAGTATAAAACTACGTATGTAGAATGTCTCTTTGATCTACGGCTACTCCCTGTTAAAATGAACTTGCCTATGGTATGCAATCCAGTACCATGGAAGGTTCATGATTTTGCAAACACGCCTAATCCTCAAATAGAAGATTTGGTTGGAGGCTACTATACAACTAGTCAAAGAGCCCCAATGTTAAAAAATAGGTATCGAATGCTTTCAAGCCGTGACTATAATAACTTAAATATTCGATTTAATACGCACGAATGTTGTATAAAATTGTGTAAGATAGTTACAGGTTTGCAAGAGGAGCCATTTATAATTAACAGTAAGCAGCTTACATTCATAAAGGAAAACCAGGATTTATTAGTTGAAAAAGGACTACTGATGCATCCATTCCTGACTACCGTAATACCATCAAATATGTATGATTTGATAAGGAAAGAGTTGCAGTTGGAAGAGAATAAAAAATTCAAGTATGATACCTTGGTTGGAATAATGGATAAACGAATTCAAAGAGCTAGGTATGAACAATTTCTATTAGAACTAGCCACGGTCTACGAAGGTTACACCCTGTATTTTCCTGCTTTCCTGGAGGGAGGATCTACAGAACGGGGATCTTGCATTTCCATGAAAGAGACCTGGCTCGAAGCCTGCTACTATGTCAAAGGTGATAAAGATTATAAATTGAGTGAAAAAAAAGAGGACCGAGAAAAACTGTTTATGAGTCTTTGGTGGTCTGGTGCAGCACATTACACAAGTTTTGAAAATAAGTCTAAATTCTTTAGTTGGGTTGATAATTTCACAACAACTATGAATTATTACAAGCAAAAAAATAACAAGAGCGATTATGAGGCGAAAGTAATAGAATGTGTTGCAAATGCTAAGCACCCATTTCAGTTCTTAAGTCGTGTCGTCCATATGGATACACCAATTGAGGATCAATTGACTATGATACCTGTTTCTAAGGATGCATCATCCAGCGCTTACCAGATTATGTCTTCCTTCCTACTGGATGAAAAAATGGCTGTGCGCACTAATTTAATAAAAAAGGATGATAGCGATCATATTTATGACTTATACTCATCACTCATAGAAGATATAAAGCAAGATTTGGCTAATCCTGCATCTCCATCTCCTCTGAAGAATGCGAGTGTCAGGGAGGCATTAATTAAGAATCTCACCCGTAAACTGGTTAAAAAAATCTTTATGCCGATTGTATATGGGAAAACTCGGCATGCCGCTGCTGAGGATATCTATGAAGAACTGAGTTTCATTCTTCAGAAGAATGAGTGCTATGATGTTGCAGCCTATCTCTTCAAAACATGGCAGACTCTAAATCCTTCCATTGTTGGGTTAATGAACTTATTCAATAATATTGGGTGGTTTGCCAGCTACTTGAATCGCCCAGTGAAGTATGATTCCTATTTCGTGGAAACAATACAAGATTACACGGTACATAGAACTACCTATGTTTGGCTCTATGATAGAAAAAAGAAAAAGCGCTACCAAGTAACGCTTTCTAGACCTACAATCCAAAGGAATAAGACCAAAGCTATGAGAGCTACATTCGCTAACTGTATCCATCAGTTTGATTCTACTATTGCATATTTGGTTATTGGATTCGCCAAATATGAAGACGATAGCCTTCAAATTCCTCTTTACACTGTTCATGACAATTTTCTAACTAACGCGGTTAACTGCGCGAGGATACCTGCGTGCTACTTGTGTGCCTTCGTGAGGGCGTTAGACCCTCTTTTCCTTGTCAATAGAATGATATATAATAATATTATTAGGTATAGTGATCACTCTGATATTTTCAATCGCAAGGAACAACCTCTCCTTTTAGAAAATCCAGACTATTTTAATTTTAACTTTCGGTGTCAAACAAACATCACACACCATACTAACTAGGGATCAAATTGAGAAAGTCTTTAACTCTTTGGAGCCCAAATGGAAAAATCCATCTCAAAAAAAGGTATGGGATAGTCATGTAAATAACCTCATCAAAGACTATGAAAACTACGTTAACACTATTGCGACGATAGATGGTAAAGGATCAAGAAGTATAAATAATTATAAAAAAAAGTTGTTCCAGTTTCTAAAGAGCATACATTATAGCTGCTTAAAGCATTCATTTTGTGTGCACCCGTAGCCTATATTGGGTGCACTTATCTGATAAGTAACTTAGTTCCCGATATATTAGAACAAATGATAGCTGAATAGTACACTTTTCATAATTGCATTCAAAAAGGGGGGAGATCGCTTTTCTGAACGGAGGGTGAATTCAAAAGAGCTATACTAATAGAATTTATGTCGTAAAATGCTTGGTGAGCATGCGCTAGATCGTAGTACTCATCTTAGTCTGAGAGAAGCTGCCGCATTAATCAAATAGGGAGGGCAGGGCATTCCTTCCGTTGTTATGGACAAGCGAAACTGGCGATATCGGATGAAGCATGAAGAGTTAAGTAGGCAGGTTAGCGAGCTGATAAAAAGGGTACTTGTCAGGTACCTCCCCTTGAGTCTTGGGTACACACCTGGAACAGGCCTGCCTAGGAAAGAAAACATGAAGTCATTGAAGCTATTAACTATCCTTCTTGTACTAATCTAGTCACAGTTCGGATCCAGCTATGGAGAGGGAGCCGGACGAGATTGGGCAGTAGCGCTCCAGGCCTGCTTACGCTATATTTGACTATCCCGTATTGAAAGAAATAAAAAGAGGAAAAGCAAAGGCCCCATCACCATAACCCACAGCCACACCCCATCACCAGAATTTCATTTACATATTTCAATGGGTCAAATCCCAGCCCAAGTGTGATACTTTCTTCTCAGTATACCAGATTAAGGAAAGTCAAAAAGTGGGAATAAAAGTCATGTACATGAAAGGAAGTGATACTACTAATTCCAAGCTTTGCTTCCTTCTTCTCATACTGCTCATACACCTACAGAAAAGAAAGTCTTGCTCTACCACTGCATTGCTTCGATCGTTATACCATACCTTCCCTTCCATAAATACTTAGCTAAATAGGTCAAGAACCATAGCCTTTTTTCGGACAGATTGCTTACACTAAAGAGAAAAGAATCTATGGGAATAGCTAATGCTTCCCCAAAGTAGGAAATCCGCCCGTTCCTACCCTCAACCAAAGAAAAGGATCCAATTCCTTCGAAAGAATTGAACAAGTAGCTTAATTCGGTTTTCCAAAAGATTTGTTCCAGAGAACTTGATTTTGTTTCTCATTGTTTGAGTCTTTTGAAAATATGGTTGAACTATAATTACAGTGTCAAAAGATGGTAAGAGGAGAAATCAGCCGCAATTCTGAGACACCTGGGAAAGGAACCTGCAAGTGAAGTTAGGATGAGCGGTTTACCATTTTGTCGAGGTAAACAGAGTGATAGCAACAATTTTATTGAATTTTCTTATTTAGTTGTTACCCACAATCAAATCAAATTGAAAGTAAAACTATAATCAAAGTATATATGAACCAAATTTTATATTAATTATATCTATATATTATTATATGGGATCATCCAATCCATTTGAAAGTAAGGCATTCCACTATGCTGCATGTATTTGTGTATGTGACTGAACCGTCCAACTATGGGCATGGGCATCTCTTCTAATGATTGTTGGGTCCGGCGGCCATCTGTAAATAAATATCTCTCAAAAGAAATAATGGGCCTCTTTTTGTTGGCTGGGATTTCGTAAGCCCAACGAAGATTAGTGGCTTGGACCTTGGTCATGACCTCTTTATCAAACTTGGCCCTTATATATCTAATTAATTATTATGCTATTAAAGGGGAACATGTGAATAATTTATCGTGATAGTAATTCCATTTGCTTTTGAGTTTCAGAGGATGACATTCTGGAACGCAAGAGAAAGTATAACGCAAGATATTACGAAACAAAATATCTCTTGCATGGGTAGCAGTACTGATCAAACGTTCGCCACGGTTGTGACACCCCCCCACATAAAATAATTGTCAAAAAGGGACTTCGTTCGATGATATAGCGACTGAAGACATTCCAGATGGTATATTTTCAAAGGTAAACGTATTACTGCAAGTAAGATTTCTGCTGCATACTTATTTGTGATGTTCGGTGGAACGCATGAAACCTATTAGGTGAGACATACGTGGTTTCCGAATCTGGAGAGATGGTTGGTGGATTTTGCATTTGAAATCGTTGATGGTGTCTCAGGTAAAGGATCACCCTATCCTATCATGTTAGTAAAAGGATCCTCCATTTGTGGTCAACCAATAATTGTCCCTTACAGTAAAAGGCTTTCCATATTAGAGACCCACATTGTTCATTTATTTCAACATGTTATTAATAACATTTAGTTTCCATTTTGGAGATTTGGTCCGAGAAGTGTGGCATATGCATGGATGAACTATGGACTTCTTCTCTTGGACTCTTTTAATAATGATTTCTCAAAATTCTTGATATTTTGTAGTGCCTAAGCAGTAAGCACTAAGCCAAGTCGCCACCTATATAATTTTTGTACTTTCTTTTTCTCAATTAGAACTATTTGTATATCTTTTTGTTATCTTTGAACATTGTTCTGGTTCTGATTTTTGTTTCCACTTTTGTGGTTTGAATAAAAGGCTGCTGGTTCTTGGTCTAACGATGAAGCTCTATCAAGACATAAAACAACGAATTCAAGAGCAAGGCAAACAAACGTATGCTGCGTATTCACACGTTGGGCTCTTTCCTCTTTCCTTTTTATCTGGTATAGCAAATGAACACGAAAAACTAGAAGTCAAATAGAAAGTCGGTATTTATGTATCCATTCTGCTCTCTTTGAAATGTTAGAGCTATGCATTAGGGCTGGTCGTTGGCTATCTGTGCCTCCTTATCCAAATGGAAAAGCCCATAAACTTTGGTTTTGAGGGAGAAAGTGGGTTTAAAATTGGACCCCCACTACCAAAACCATGTGAAGAGTTTTGGGCTAAACGAACTGGAAAAACTGGGCCCGAGCACTCTACTCACTGAAACCCCTGCCTTGGCACACTTTTGAAGATCCTCCTGATGGAGACCCACCCCTTCAATGAAAAAACTCTTAGATTCGGAACGTTCTAAATTGACCGCCCATCTAGTTGGAATTCCATATTCTACTTAACCTCGCTTTTGCACTCGGGTAATAATATATCCACAACCATCAGATATATCTTTTGTGGAAACGTGTTTTGCGTGTAACATAGGTGAAAATATGAGGATCTCCCAATAGAAAAAGGTTGCATTCCATACGTAACAGAACATCAGTCATCAGCAAGTGACATATATAAAATATCCAACCAACGTCATTGTGTTGACACGAGGCGCTTGCGTCGAATTTTTATAAAAATATATCACAACACATTATTTCTTATGTTTCGTTCATATGTTCCCCATTCCGCAGCAATCAAACTATCAGAAGTTGCATCATACATGATAACACAGCACAGAGAATTTCTTGTTTGCAGCTAGCATAGACAGATCAAAATCTGCTTTATCTGGTTCCCAACAATAAGTTGACACTCTTCAGACGAAACAAAGACCACACCAAACATCCCACGGGCGCATCAGCTCTAGCCCGTTTACTAGAGCCTTTGGCTTTCCCGAATCTACTGAGGCAGGGCCCACTTTCACCATGATGGTGGAGTTGCTTACACTGGAGGAATCCAGCCCGAAGTCTCTGTTCCAGGTCAATCTAAGGTGCCTGTGGGTCCCGTGTTGAATGTGAACCCACGGACAAAGCGCCCACTAGCCATGTTCCAGTTTCGATGTTTTGATCCTTCTTCTCGTTCTCGCCCCCCCGGCGCTTGAGGGCGAAAAGACCATATTGAGAGAATAAGGCGACCCATGCAATGTTGATACAAGCACCAATGAGACCATTCTCTATCATCCAAAGCATGTATGCCAAACTGGTCTAATCCACCGTAGGTTCTTCGAGTAGGTGCTGTTTTGCCCTCGACCAAAAAGGCTTGATAGACGTAATGGAGTCATTCATGAACCCATTAGTGACATGTTAGCGCGTGAGGCGGTGGAGCGGGGAGTTTACTCCACCCTATGATTTATTTAGTAAGCACTCGTGGAAAGGTATTATGAGGCATGGACCCATATAAAGTATATTGATGTGATTGCTTTCAAAGAGCTTTTTGATGATGGACAAGTGGACTTGCTGGCTGGAAAGCTTGCAACAGTAGTCAGTTCAGTGTGGATAGTAGAAAGCGGGTAGTAGTAGAAGACAAAGTAGATCACTAAAAGTAAGTGTGGACAAAGCAGTAGAAGAAAGGTGTTTCAGTCAGGTAACGAAGTAAGTTTTATAGGGTAGTTCACCACCAACAAAGAAAAGAAGTAGATTTCCCACTGGTGAGGCATTTGCTTGTGATTGGCAGGTAGAAAGCTAGTCTTAGTATACTGATAAGCTCCGGGAATAGGTTTTTCCAAACAACCAGCAGATCTTGTTCACTCAGTTGGCAAATAGTTATTACTAAGTGGTACCAAAGCGTGGAATGGAACGAATAAGAATGAGGAATGGCTTTGATTATATAAGCCAATATGTTCTTTCTATTTGTTCATTGTTGATGTCAGAGGCAAAAGCCCATAATGTAGAAGAAGAAGGGATCTCTCCTCTTTGATTTGGCACTAGATTTGGTACGTATGCGACCACTCACAATAGCCCTGGCCTCTGCACCAGTTGTACGTGCATAATACCTTTTTACATGGTGACACCGAAGAGCTTGTTTATATGCAACAAAAGCCAGGAGGCTCTCAGCATCCCTCTTTTGCCAACCATGTGTGCCTCTTTAAAATTCACTTTCGACTTTTCAGCAGGGCATGGTACCACAAGCTCAAGACCTTTCGTACGTCACCCGCCTTCTTCTACTCCTCTCTCTTTATTCAGAATACCGTCTATTTTCCTCTTCGAAAGCAAGACAAACTCAAGAGCAAGCTGCCAAATGGATGAAAGAAAAGAAGAGGTGAGTAAACAAAACACGAGAATTCGTATTCTAAGATGATGAGCTTAAGAAATAGCTTCTCGTACCATCGAAGCCTACTATTGGTATTTCAGTGAGTGAATCAGTCAAAAGATCAGCCAAAAAGTAGTGAAAAGCCAATTCCACAAGTCCAATTTACCAAAAGAGAACTTGGACATCTATGATAATCTGTATGCACCTGCCTTTTGTCGTCTTTGATTCACTTTTCTAATTGATCTGTCTGGACTCGCTTTCGAGGTGACCTTTCTCTGCAACAAAAGAAAAGAGACCACTGCATGGCAGCACCCCTCCCTCGTCGTACCCTGCAATAGCCCACGACTCAATTGGGCCAAACCCCTCGCACCTCACGCCTCTTTCTCCTTTGCTAGGTTCTCGTCCATCGGCATACTATTGCTAGCAGGGATCATTTCCTATGCTCCTCTTTCAATCGCACTGGAAGTTGAATAGCAGGCCATGCATGGGTATCCACAGATGCGGCTCTCGAGACAGGTGGTGTCAAGGTCAAGGCTAATCGTCAAGCAGCTATCTTGCTCTGTCTGAGAGAAATGGAATGGAATTGGTAAGGTGGAGAAAGACAACGAAGTCGTATTCATCTCTTTGTCCCGGGCAGACAAAAAGGTAAGCAAAATCCACCCGCAAAGACCACTTCTCTGGTAAGAGTTTATCCGTCTCTGTTCTCTTCATTCCCTTCTTCCTGAGTGACACTCTTGACTTCCTTTCACTCCTTCGCCCATACCCTAGTTTGGTTGACTCATCCCCCGGTTCCTTGAATTCAGCTTTCCCTTCTTCCCGGCTGTGCAGATTTAGGTGGCTAAGTCAAGATTTGCCTTTATTCAAAAAAAAAGAGGAATCTACCGGCGATTCGGTTAGGCTCGGGTAAAGCCCTTGATCCAGGAAAAGAAGGTATTAAGGAGGCCCCGTGATATGCCTATCGTCATCACAAGTCTACTTTTGTCCACTACGCTTGCCTTCTTCTCCTCGCTCGGGCTTGCCTAAAGCACTGTGCTCCGCTGTAAAAACTTTCAAAGAAAAGGAATTCCTCGAAGCTACTATGTTCGGGCAGGAAACTGGCACTTAAACTAGAGGAGATTCCCTTTTTTATTCAACTATATTCTATGGCTGGCAATTCTCACTTCAACTGGGCTAGAAGAAGGGGCCAGGCAGATGCACCAACTTCAAGATATGCCACAGCTGCGGAAGAGCTGCGCGTCTTGCTTTGTTTTGACTTTCTCCCTCCCTGGCTGGCAGGATTCATTCCTTCTTCACCGGCAATCGCTGCGTACACACCTGCCCTATCCCTTGCCCCACTCGGTCTAGCTTCATAAGGTACCGAAAAGGAGATTCTCTGCTTCTTCCATTATATACTCAGCACCCGATCGATCTATGTCACAAAAGCCTTAACAGAGCATAGCCCCTTGTAAGGAGGACTCTCTAGAGGAGTAGAGTTCAAGGCATCAATAGTGGTCCTTTCCCTCACCCAACTCATCGTATACTAAAAGAGCTATTTTTCTGGGACGAGAAGAATCAATTCGCCCCGCCTATCGATTAAAGGATAAGGTCTTGAGCTACGTTCCGAGCCTTCCCAAAGGCTATGTGAAACTCTAGAGAGGGAATATATTTCCCTAACTGACCCAGGTGAGAATTAAGAATGGTCGAGTCATATTATGGGATCTAGACCATAACAAAAGTAGGAAGGCTTCTTCCTTCATTCTCGAAACCTTGCCATCAGCCTTCCTTAGGATAGTTGACTCAACGAATGGAGTACGTGGATGGGATCTCAATTAGACCGAAGCTGGTAAGGAAGCACTAAACCGGCATGTATATATGCCGTAGGGAAGAAAAAGATTGATTGGATGGAAAAGTTCACTGGTGGAAAGAAGAGATTTAGGAGGAGCTTTCCTACGTATCACGAGCTTGCTGCAGGACTTCGTTATTCTTTCTTACGCGTCATCCCGTTTGATCCTATTTTCTAAGAGAGCCTAACAGAGATTTAGAAAGGTATTATCAATCGTTTGGCAAAAGGCTCAAGGCGAGTACAACCTCTGCATAATTCCATATACGCCTATCGCCACCAACGCTATGAGTATCTTAGGTGCCTGGTCTCCACGAATCCGTAGCCAATTGCCTAGGAAAATCTCAAGACATTATGGAAGAAAACCGAGTTCTCGTAGATAACATGACTCCCCGGTTCCTTGCACTTGTTGAGATATGAAAGCGTAAACGAAAAAGAGTGGTTGACCCAACCTTTCGATAGGTTTCATATGAAAGAATCTCTTGTTTATGTGCGAGGAAATTCGTTCCGAACCAATCAAGACCTGTAGTCAGATACTCCTACACCTATAAATAACTCATCCACTAGTATAGCGGCAGAACCAACAGGAACCTCACATCCGAACTCACCAACTTTGGTAACTTCTAGCACACCGAGCCAACAGCACCGGTACAACATAACACACACTGGACGATATAAAGAAAAGATTTGAGCTTTGCTATAAAAATACTACTCTTTCATTCTCTTAGTGAATGTCGGAAGATCAGACTATTCCTAATTAATAAAGTAAAGTGAGAAAAGAAACCTCTTGAGTTCCTACGTTTTCAAGTAGGAAAAGAAGGTGAGACGCTAGCTAGGCTCTCGAGCTTATTTCAGGTCATTGCTTCCTTCACTTGTGGTATTCGTGCCTAATCCTATTTACCCTTAAATTGTTGATTTTCCATAGCTTGAATTAGGAACCAAATAAGTGACCGATTCGGAAGAGTAGCAGTCAACCTAGTAGCCAACTTATTAGTAGTAAAAAGAGACCATACTTGGGAATTGGGCCTTTATATATCAGGATACCTTATAATTATTGGTAGTTATTTTTCGCGAAGAATTTTAATGCGTCGTGGACATGCGGTCCGTGGCATATAGCCTTTCTTTGGTTAAAGAATCCTGTGCTACGGAATTTTTCTAGTCACACCGGATTTAGCTCTTTAAGTAGTTTGCCTTCAGAAAGCCAATGACTCGTGTTCAAGTAGTTCGGCGTTGTCGGCAAGAGAGAGAGTAAAGAGGTCGTGAGCGTGACACGATCGCCTTTCTTTGGGATAAGAAAGAGGGCGCCTGCCCTATGAGTAAGCATATCGATAAAGAGGTACGAAGCACATCAACTATTTGAATTTTGATGACCTTCGCTTCAAAACTTTTGCTTTCCTACGCTTTCAAATAAGAAATATTTATTGTTAGACAGACTGAGACGGGAAACCAAGATTGGTGTTGTTAGCATGAGAAAAAAATCGATCACCGGATACATGGCTACTTACTATTAGCCCCCTTCGGGACCACCTTATTTTTATCCATCCAGGAGTGGTGATGAGGCAGAGGCTCGCCCAATACTTTCTTTCTTTTTTCAAGCATAAACTCGTATGTATATAGTGTATTTTCTTTCTTGCTTCTTTTTCTGGTTTCAATTCTTTTTTCTAATTCCCCCATTTAAAAAGAATTAGAACTGTGGCTTCAAGACTTAATTACGTACGGCGCTAGGGATACTAAGATTAATATCATTAATAAGTTAGGAATATTCTCACTTGAAATCAAACTAGAAAAGAGAGTGCTCTCAAATCAGACTATTTGCTCGTTTGGATCAATAAGATCGGGTAGATCTATATGAATGAAAAAACCTCTTTCCAGCTGGACTCTTGGAGAAAATATAGGTTGACTTTGGGTAGAAAGCAGTTAGTTCCTTTTCTTTGGAGATTTGAAGATATAAATCTCTGAGTCCTTTGATGCAATAGGAATTCGATCGTCAATCTAAACCATTCAATTAGGGCGCCCCTTACATGGACACCAAAGAAATATCCTCTCTACTG
>JAJGRX010001188.1:35000-81351 GCA_025461125.1 Carex kokanica
TGTTCTTTTCACATCCCTTGGGTGTGTTGCGTTATATGATCAGAGGTGTCATTCAAATAAAGGTTTCAGGCATGGATTGTCTGCCTGGGTACTTCTGTTACTAGGCCCTTTTCCGAATCCCTAGAAAATAGAAAGGGGAAGAGGTGGTAATGATCTTTCTTTCATTCGCACTTTCAATCTTTCGTTTCGAATGTAGTTTCTAATGTTAGTTAGGTTCTATCAAATGTTCTCTAATTGGCTTTCCTCCCATCACTCATAGTTAGTGTATGTGTTTTCTGTCCATGTTTGGGAGGACGCATATTACTCTGATGGTGGGTATCCTTGCTTCGCATATCTTAGTACTCATTCCAAATCCGGCGCATTTTGTACTTGTTAACTTTACGTTTCAACTCTAAGAGTGTCACCTTCCTTCACAAT
This sequence comes from Carex kokanica, assembly GCA_025461125.1. Taxonomy (NCBI): domain Eukaryota; kingdom Viridiplantae; phylum Streptophyta; class Magnoliopsida; order Poales; family Cyperaceae; genus Carex; species Carex kokanica. Next base: position 35,418 of record JAJGRX010001188.1, read on the forward strand.
TGGAGAAAAAATGTAAAGAGAACATGTGGAGTTTGTGCCTGGGGCTGAGAAAGGATTGGATTCTCGGGTCAACGAAATTGCTATGGAAATAACAGAAATGTGGGGGAGTACCGCTAGCTTTGAGAGCTTTACTTTAGGGAGTCTCATGCCAATGATAGTGTGGATGAGTGGTCGGCTGGTTTTTATAGTGATATTTGGGAGTTAGGCGATGTAGGAGATCAAGAACTCGCATCTCTAAGGTTGAGCTACTTGCATTTGCCACCCACGAAAAGAGCGAGCCAGCTTTGGAGTGCTTTACTTACTGTTCTATTTGAAAGGTCAGGTGATCCACAAACTAGAGCTGATTGGTCAAAGGATAGCAGCTCATGGCTGAATTTCATTACCCGAGAGTAAGGGGACAATGGAGGACAAGGGAAATGAATAAAAAAAGCACCTGGTGAAAATTAAGTTCCTTAAAAACGTAGTTGAACGTAAAGATTGAGAAGTGACATGCAAGATGCATGACTTGGTTCATGACCTACCTAGCTCGATCTATTGTTGCTCATGAGTTTTCTCAGTCGGGTACGGAGGTAACAACAAATATTGATAATGGCTGTAGATATCTGTCTTTGATTAAGTGTTAAGAGAAGGTGGAAGCAACCATTGCTAGAAGATTGCGAGCACTCCATATTCTTTAAGGTGATTTCCTTCTTGGAAGAAGTTGCTAAGGCAAAAAGTTTGCGGTCCCTTGTTTTAGATAGTATAGGATTTGATACATTACGTTTGGTCATACTTAGTATTTACAGGTGGTGTCAGATGTACTGTATTCTACGATGACACATAATCTCTGAAATTTCAAAACTTTGTGGATGTGATTTCATTCAATTTTTTTGGTACTTTGTAGGTGATTTGTTCAGCTGTGCTAGCCTTGGTAGTCCTTTCGTTGCTGCAGAGACAGTTGTGCCAGGGATGAATTTTCCTGAGATATATTGTGTTGGTTGGGATGATGCATCCCCTCAACACGGATTTCATTGTCGGGAGGTGTGAACATGCGAAAAACTCTTCTGGCATGGTTGAATGGCAAGAGGCTTCCGGACAGGGGAAATTCTTTGGCCATTTACAATGCGTGCGGGCGAGCTGTACAATTTGTGGACCGGTGGTCAAGTGAATGCTGAGGTGAGTTTGTATAAATATGGTTCCATATGGCATAATGCCGAGGGTTAGCACTGTATATATATGTTGAAATCTTTCTAATTATGTTTCAATGTAGATTGTCGATCCATTGGGATTTCTGGTGTATGTGAATAGCAGGAACCCCTCGTTCCGGTGGTGGTATGTTGATTGCGATGCTGTGGTGAGTTCCTGTTTCAATTTGACTATTTTTTATTGCTGTTTATGTTTTACTGAGTTCAATTTAGTAATTATTTCTATATGTTAATTGCAGAGCTATGTTCCTATGGCTAAACGAAGTGATTTCATATTTTTCGTAAATAGGAAAAAGTGACGTACGTATTGCTTTGATTTCCCTCGTTTTAATTAGTGCCGGATTGGAAAAGTGACCAAAAAGGGAGTGCTAAGTATGTGAAAAGGTACAGCATTTAATGTTGGCTTCTGCTCCTAGCAATTGATCGGTACGAATGCGTATTCCTTTTGTGCTCTGGACCTGATCAACTACGTCTTTCTCAACGAACAAGAGCTGTGTGTGTTACCACTCAAGCGGTATGAAGCAGCAGGAAGGAAGCGGCGCAACTAGCCACTATGCTGCATGCCTTTTGCTTTTAGCTGCATTAATATGGTCATACGTGCCTTCCCCTTTACTATTGATCCTTCCTGTTGACAGTCACTATGGTTGTTCGGGTAAGAAATAGCAAGTTCTGCTTCACTTGCAAAAGCCATTCGAACATCGTCTCTTTCTCTTTTCTCTGTTGCTAAGCCCCTTCCAAGATAAGATGAATGCTATCTTGCTTATTCTAATCCCTTCCTTGGGCCTTCGGTTCTCCAGCGAGGTAATGCTTGAGTCTCTGTCCGTTTACTTTGAATGAGCCGGTCTTCTCACTCCAAATCTCCACTGCTCGGGTAGACTTGTCGCACGGGCCGGCCGGACCACCTTGATCTGAATTTTCCAGAAAAGAGTTTGAGGCGAGAATTGAACAATAGCACCAGGTCTCCTTCCTCGACTCCTAGGCTTTCTGCCTAGGGTTTGGTGTACACTGACTTGACTGACTGAATAAAGAAATGTCAAGCTATGACTGATTGATTTATCCCCTTCAGAATAGGTATTCTCGCGATTCCTTCTTCTAAAGCACTTTGAATATTTTTTATTAACTTAGTAGACGGTATTTGGTATTCTAGCTTTACTTCCTATCTCACCTAGGTAGCAACCGCTTTCAAGCACAGTTTCATTACGTTTCGAATAGGCTCTTTCAGAGCTAAGACTTCGGTTTCATCAATCCAACATCGCTTCTACCTTTTATTTTCTTGGATGGAGAAGCGGATCAGATTTTCCATTAGACTATTTTATGCCAGCCGGACCATAGCGCTTTATACGAACCCTAACGGCGGATGAACTCCTTGTATGCTGTTTCGAGAGTTTTAAAACATATCTGATCTTTCCCATCAAGCTAGGCTAGGCATGGTTCCTTCTTGGCTTTAGAGAACGATGCGGAGAAACCTACTGAATAAAGGAATAATTTACCATCCTGCAGCTAATGGTTCTGTCCTACTTGACTTTTTTATGATTGATCCGAATATCGTTCACTCTGTGAGATAATGGATCTAACGTTAGGGCTTAGTTACTCCATCTCTCTTGCCGGCAACGCCGAACTACTTGAACCCGAGTCATTCGCTTCCTTAAGCCATGTCCATACTTTAAGAGCTAAATCGGATGGAGACTAGATTCATTCCGTAGCATGGGATTCTGTAAGAGCATCTCTAAATAATAGCTAGGCATCAGTTTTAGTTCGAGATTGAAAAGTCCTCTCAAGTTGACTATTCATGGAAAAATGGGTCCTGTCAAACTGTTGTGACTGGCATCAAAATACGAAAGGCTTGTTAGATTACCAATACGATGAGGCAAGTTTCCCCAAAGAAAGAGTTTCTGCTAACATCAATTGACAGCAAATTCTGAAGTTTTCCAAGCTCGCGCGGGAGACTTCCATCGAATGAGTTGGCTTTGACTGCTGAAAATCCAGCAAGTTCACTGAGAAGTCCAAAAAAAGATGGTAAGCCCCCCTAAATTTAATCCACATTATTCAGGTTTCGGTTTACCCCTCCAGCCGTCAATTAAAGGCTTGGGTACTAAGCTCACTGCTCCGGATAAAAAAGGAAAGCCGTCTCTCTTCCATTCGGAGTAAGCATTGGTTTCGTACCGCTATAAAACAATCCATAGGAAGCGGAGCAACCTCTACTGCTCATTCGCCTTCCTTGGTGAGTCCAGTTTTCTTTGCTACGTTATTATCTAAAAATAGCGAAATCATTGGTATTGGTTTCAGAGTCCACCGGTTGTCTACAAACCCGATTTGCAATTGGAATGTTTACACAAGAATCTCCAATCCTAGCCTCTTTTGTCAATCCGGGCCGGGGCAATACGAGTGGCATAAGCTTGTTCTTATAAAAAGGCTTTCGATAAGCAATTGGAGGACTACTGATTGATTGACCCCGGAAGTCAAGAATGACGGTTCGATGAGCTCTTATTCGCCCCTGGCGGACCTGTATACTCTTTTCCTGTTGGGTGACACGGGGAGCTGCCTTGGGTATCTCCGAGGACTTGAGCTAAGGGATTGTTTACCGAACGTCCCAGACTTTACCTATCATTCGGTGAAGTGCCCCTTCCATTTATTAGGTAAGAGGAATCTACCCGTAATGCGTAAACAAGTGCCCCTTTCTTTTGTACTACTCTGAGAAAATAGAGAATATAAAGTATTAAATCGCATACACTTATGCGGGAACATTTTGAGGTAAGCCTTGAGGATCCAACTTCCATACCAGAGAGAGAGATCGAAGGTCTTGTCGTGCGGAGCGAATAATTGCTTAAAATAAAGGGCGTAAAGAGAGGCGAGTCCAAGAGAAGTTGTAGCAACGAGCTACTAAGGAGTGACTTTGTTGAAGTACGTAGAGCTCGCGACGACTTCGAGCGAACTCCACGAGTGTGCCGAAAAAGAAAAAAAGTTTAATGAATGGCTCGCTACATCCTTTCGCCCGCTTGGCTCATTAATCCATTCGCTTGGCTCGCTCTTTCCTAAAGCTGGGTTCAGTTAAATCGCAATTCTTTATTGGGTCTAATTGAATAAGTAAGAGCAGTTCCGACTTGCTCTTATTTAGACTCGTTTCTATTATAGATCTACTAAACTATTTCTCATGCCAATCCTTTCAAACTTCTTCCTTTCCTGCACCGACCTAGGGCGCTTCCTCTTCATCTACCGCTATTCTATTGGAAATGCTTTTTTCTGTTCTCATCCTCTTGGGAACTTACATCTTTATCTCCTGGTAAACAGCTGATTGGGGTATGGGACAAAGCACAATGGGTCAGGAGGCAAGGGAATGCGAGAAAGAGATTGAATGCCGAAGGCACGCTTAAGACTCCTTTCAGCGGCCAGCCTCGAAACTTACAGTTCTAAGGCGCCCAAAACCATAAACTTCGGCAAGAATGGAAAGAGCTTCTTTACACTAACCTGTTGAAGAAAAATGCTTTTGAATGAAGTGAAGAGGCGCATTTGAAAGAGGCCATGTGCAATGCTCCTGTGTTGGCTATGCCAGACTTTACCAAAGAGTTCATACTGGAAACTGATGCCTCTTACAAAGGAATAGGAGCTGTATTATATTAATGCAAGGAAAAAGGGCCATAGCATTCATGAGCAAAGGCTTAACCATACATTGCAACACAAAGGGCTATGTAAATGGGGTTGGACTATACAATTTAATACAAGAAAGGAAGAGAAAACAAGGTTGCGGATGAAGGGAAAATGTGGAAGGAAATGACCTAGCCTTGACTTGAAAAAGAACCTATCTCTCTCGCCGAGACAGACTCGCCCCCCTATCGTCTAAGGCTTTGGCAGCGGGAAGAAAGAGAGAGAGTGGCGTGCTTGTGAATTAAGAGGAAGGAATTAAGCTCTTGCTTTTACCGAAACGTACCGGATTTGAACCAGTAAAGGGAGGGAATGGACGTCCGGCACCAGCAGTAGTTTTTTCAGGTCAAGCACGAGGGGAGATTGCGATGACGATAAGAGTATGGGATTTATCACCACATTGAAAATAGCTGACATTGGCACAGACTATTAGAAAAGAAGAGGAAGGTGGAGAATAGAAATAGGCGTAGGGATAGGGCAAAGCAAGGGGCTTTTGTTTGGTAGCCAAGCAGATAGAGGACCATGCATTGAGATAGAAGTGGCACTGGTATCATGAGTTTGAGTGTTGTAGGAATTATTGGAGAAAGGAAATGCACGCCCATCTCAGATGGAAAAGCTACTTACTTGGCTGATTCAACAATCGCGGATTGTCCAGCTGCCCCAGAGTTCCGAATCTGATAGAGCTTAATTTTGAAGATCCTAAGTCAACAACTATTCCCCATTGGCACGGGGGCAACCTCGCCAGACTAAGGCCAGTCTCTTTATCCCGGTTCTAGTCTAGAGAGAATTCGATTCCTACTGGCATTAACATGAATGTGCTTACTTACCTTTGCCTGCTTTTATGCGCATCTAGAGGATTCGGGAGATGCGTAGGAGGAGACGCTGGCAGGTATTGGAGGTCGGCACTTATTATGTATGGGTAGGCATTGTATTGGTTGCTAGTAATGGTAGCCCAGAGAAAATAGGCTTTTTAGTAGAAGTTTGACTCTGACTTGTCCCTCTGAAGTAACCCAGGTTTCAGATAGGAAGATAGGTGTGTTATAATAAATTTACTTATTAATGGATAGGCGTGACATGATAAGACTGTGAATAGGTAGGTTTCAGATTGGCAATAATATTAGCTTTCATAATTCCTTTTATTTCCCATATGTAGGCGCGGAGCGTTTAATATCTACTCCTTTTGGCTGTACTAGGTACCAAGAATGTTTGGTTTGGTTTTTATTCTCCTATGACAGTGTATAGGTAGTGGATAGACTTGCCACTGTTATGGCGGAGACAGCTCACTATAGGAGTCAATAAAAAAAGGTATTAGTTAGGGGTTTAAAGGATAAGCAGTTTTTTCTATCTAGGCTTGGGGATAGGGTATAGCCTACTTAAGGGAGTCGGTTTAAGTTATGCCATAAGCAGGAATTCATGTTAGGAAATAGAAGAGTTATCGACTTTAAGCAATAGTTTTTTACTAAGAATTACAGTGCTCGGTCGGTATAAGTTTTCATTCTATTAGGTATCGTATTTACGGCAGAAAAGACGGCAGATAGTTCAGTTCATTCGTCCTTGGTATTGTATTGCTAGGGACAGGTTTTCGCTTGGCGTGGAAAAGAACACTCCTACTTAGCATAGGTATCCCGGTCTGGCGCATTCCCTAGTTCTAGTAGCAGCTTACCCTTCTTTTTATTCCTATGTTAGAGGTGCATAGATGGTGGTATAAAGCTATTTAATTTTTCAAAGCCTTTCTTTGTGCGGAAGCAAACAAATCAGATGGCTTACTCTTCTTCTTGCTGGGGAACCACACAACTTGATGCACTTAACTACTTATGCGTGCTTCTTTTTAATAATATTATAAGAATGGTAATAAGTTCCTCAAGTTCTTTCGCTCTCAGCTTATCTCTTTTCTCGTCTTCTTTCCTCTCCCGGGACGGATTGGAAGGCATACCAACATGCAAACAATAAGTCAAACTACTTATGTTGTCTACTTTCTCTAAACAACTCGCTTTGATACTTGCTTTGCTGGCATAACAATACGTTCACTTGCTGCATATCGCTTTCCTTGCTTGCTTTTTGTATTATATAAGATGATTCAAGAATGGGTATTTGTTTCTAAAATCAATAGAAAAAAAGAGGAAAGAAATCAATATACCAACCACAAAAATGCTCTATCAGACAGTTTTTCTCTTTGTAGTTGGATCTCCCACTTTTTGGAATGTTCCAAATTCCACTTGAGCATCCAAATCTGGATCAATACCAGCAAAAACATCTCTGAACAAGGTTCTAGCGCCATGCCAAATGTGTCCGAAAAAGAAGAGCAAGGCGAATGTAGCATGTCCAAAAGTAAACCAACCCCTTGGACAGAAAAACACCGTCAGATTTCAGCTCGATCTAATTCAAAAATCTCACCTAATTGGGCACGTCTAGCATATTTTTTAACACTAGCAGGATCTGAATAAGTTACTCCATTAAGTTCACCACCATAGAACTCAACAGTTACACCTACTTGTTCAACACTATATTTAGATTCTGCCCTTCTAAAAGGAACATCGGCTCTAACAATCCCGTCTTCATCTACCAAAACTACCGGAAATGTTTCAAAAAAGGTAGGCATACGACGTACAAAAAGCTCCCGACCTTCTTTATCTCTAAAAAGGGGGTGTCCTAACCATCCAACCGCTATTCCATCTCCGTTATCCATTGAACCTGCTCTAAATAATCCCCCTTTTGCCGGATTATTACCAATGTAATCATAAAAAGCTAATTTATCAGGAATTTTAGACCAAGCTTCCGATAAACTTAGATTTTCGGCTAGCCCGGCGCTAACTCTTCGATAGATTTCTTGTTGAAAGTATCCCTGGTCCCATTGATAACGAGTAGGACCAAATAATTCGATTGGGGTAGTTGCTGAACCATACCACATAGTTCCTGCAACAACAAAAGCTGCAAAAAAGACAGCAGCAATACTACTGGAAAGTACAGTTTCAATATTGCCCATGCGTAATCCTTTGTATTTGTATAGACGTTGAGGCGGACGGACACTCAGATGGAATAAGCCTGCTAATATACCTAATGTGCCTGCAGCAATATGATGAGAGGCTATTCCTCCTGGAACAAAAGGATCAAAACCATCCACACCCCAAGCTGGATTGACAGCTTGTACTTTTCCAGTTAGTCCATAAGGATCGGACACCCATATTCCAGGACCGTACAAACCGGTTACATGGAATGCGCCAAAGCCAAAGCAAGCTACACCAAATAAATGAATTCCAAAAATCTTGGGCAAATCCAACGAAGGTTTTCCTGTACGTTCATCACAGAATACTTCTAAGTCCCAATATACCCAATGCCAGATAGCTGCCAAGAAGCACAAACCAGAAAACACTATATGTGCCGCTGCAACACCTTCATAACTCCAAATACCTGGATTGGTTACAGTTCCTCCTGAAATATTCCAACCGCCCCATGAATTGGTTATTCCTAAACGAGTCATGAAAGGTATAACGAACATACCCTGTCTCCACATTGGATCAAGAACAGGATCAGAGGGATCAAAAACCGCTAATTCGTATAAAGCCATCGAACCGGCCCAACCAGCAACTAGAGCTGTGTGCATTATATGAACAGAAAGTAATCGACCGGGATCATTCAATACAACAGTATGAACACGATACCAAGGTAAACCCAAGGAAACACCCCTTTATAAAAGAAAAATAGAGACTATATCACCTTATTTTATCGCATTAAAGTAAGAAGACTATATACTGTGTACCTAAACTTTTTTTCAGTAGATTCTGTGGGTTGGGTATTTGTAAAGCTCTCATCAGCTTCATCCCTTGCTGGTTTCAAATCGTTACAAAGTAACTCCCTTATGTCAGAATATCCATTGCCACTTGACTGCAGCACAAAAAGAATGCCAAATTGGCCAAATAGATAGGCTGATCCAATGTAAGAATACGATGGATGAAAAAAAAAGAAGTTATGGACAGATCTTGAAACTCGACAATGGTATGGGTGACCTTGTCAGAACTAAATCCAGCTTCAGTGAATATTTTTGTCTACTCATGTTCGTCTCGCTCTGCTCCCAAACATAAAAATGTCAAAGAAGAGTGGATGCTACTTGCCTCTACGCTCTAATTAGTCCAAAAGAAGGAGCTTTCTCTTAGCTTTTCCAGTAGTTCAATAGTGGGGCCCCAGCCAACTGCTTCTTCTTTTTTTCCTGCTATAGAGATTTACCCACTTTCAAACTCTCTTCTCCACCAGGATCTTACTCGTTCACGTGATCTTAGAACTAAATAAGGGAGTTCTTCTTTAATTCGAGCTCACCATTCTTCTTACGGGTGGGGATCCGATCCACTCTTTGTGGGTCTTGTTGTTCTGGGGTTTTGAGAATTGGAAAAGTGGTTTTTGTTTAGGAATACTGGAAACTACGTCAGAAGAAAGAAAAGAAATAAAGGAATAGAGAGTAGACAGAAACTCCATAAACTCTGAATCTATTAGGTGGTGACCTGCTTTCCCTATATATTGCTTGCTACTAATAAATGCGGAGTTTTACCTACTTCGTATCTTACTAATGCCAATAACTTTCAATCCTAAGCAGCTTCCCCATAACAATAAGACCGAACTTCAGTACTTGACATATGCTTAACACTTCTTCTCTCCAACTACTATTTCCTATTCTGCTTTGCTTAGACGGAATCGTTCACATCCGTTCCACTCGTTGGTAGGCTTATTTTGGTTGATTCCCTTGTTGACGATGAAATTCGGTGTGAGTGAGAAGCCTGCGTTTACCCAGGCGCGGAGCGTCTTCTTTCAAATCAGGCCAGAGGAAGTTGGCCATGATGTATCGGAGAAATAAGTACATGTCAAAGAGTAAGCAGGCTCGAAGACTAGCACATCATAAAAAGAAGCAAATCCTGGCACAAAACCCAAAAGCAGACTCTGAACTAGCTTTCTCCTTTCATCGCTTCGCGCCTCTTACTAACTAAGGCGCGCAGCGGCCTAGGTTTTGATTAATTTGAATTAGTAGATTCGTTTCCAAAAGTACACTCACTCACCTCACATCCAATTAAGGTCGGGACAAGAAAATTCAAAGGCAAGCTCGTAAACATTTGGTAGAGTGGAATAAGCCACCAGGCCAGTATCATTACAACTTTCATCTATTCGGCATCCAGTATAGCTCGACCAACATATGGATTTGACTCTAGAACTAGAAAGTCTCGTGTAGGTTCCCCAGAAAGGCGTTCTGATGATGTAACAATAAAAGAATTGTTCGCTAGGTAAAAATTAATTTATCTACTCGGGTAAAGAAATCTGCCCACATCAACAAAAGTCTTTTCGAATAAGACTGAAGCAGGGCGCGAACCAGATTTAGTTGAGACAGAAGCCAGCCTTTCGTCTCTCTCAGATTTTTAAGTCTAGCTTGACCTCGTAAGTGAGGAATCGGTTCCACTCGCTTCATAAGAAGGTATGACTTGATAGGCGAATGTGACACTTGACCGGTCGAATACACTCATCAAGTAAAAATAAGTATCCCTAGAGTTTTAAGGGGCTTTTACTCCAAGAGCAACTTGGTTTTGGACAGGTAACTCCATTCGGGAAAGATATAGAGCACGGTCCCACAAATCTTGGGCAAACAACCGATAGATTCCGCCCCCATGGGAGATTTCTCTAAGGGCACGGAATAAGGCTACCCAGCTTTTGGTTTGGTAAAACCATGAGATAAAAGAGCGGAGGTTTTCGTGTGAAAAGTGAAACGAGCCAGAACGCTTTGGAAAGAAATGAAAATATGAGGTCCGAGGAATCAATAGAGGGAAGAAAAGCGGGTTCCCGCCGCTAGGTCAATTCATGCTTCGACGCACTCCCTCCCGCTTCGTGTTTTCGACAGAGTGTTGTGCCTTCGAGAATGACACGGTTCGGAGGAGCGGGGGAAAGCCATTAAAGAATGGGAGATTCCAGAGAACCTTGCTTTGCCTGCTTCTCCAACAGTTATCAAGCGTATCAATCATGAGTAGCGACGTGTTTGATGCCTTCCGCACGGAGTTCGAAGAGAACATTCTTGCCAGAGCGTTGGTTCACTTCCTCCCCGCCCCGGGGCTTCATCCGAAGAAGATGTGTGGAGATTTGTTGCAAATATCAGCGGAGAACTAGGCCTAGATAAAGTTGAGGACGCCCGGCGCTACATTTGAGATCTCCGGGAGGAAGTTGAGCAGAAGAGGCGGGAGGGCGGCAACAAAAGAGATCCTTTTTACAAACGCATTATTGCTATGGCGTTAATGGTGTGCTGTCGATTATTGATTCAATTCCCGTCGACATCGAGGTGCCAAACGGTTTTAACTACATCTTGGAGTGGATCCAATCAATCTCTAGTTGGCTAGGTTTGTTTTTTGTCCTCTCTCCCTATCTCATAGGCTCTTGGTTGGCCTTTCACCGGAAAGGCTTTGATGTGGGAGGGAAAAAACTTGATTAAGTCCGATCAAGGTTGTCACTGCGAAGCTATAGTCAGTTAGTAACTTTAGAACATCCATTATAGAAATTTCTTTTCGTTCCGCTTTCTCAAATGGAAACTTTAAAGATTTGCTAACGAATCTATCACTTACGTCATTTAAGAAGTTAAAAAATCCATAAAGGTTTCATTATTATAGAATGCCCCATCCCCCGGGACAAGTAGTTCCGGCCAAGTCTTTCTACCTTCTCCTTATTCAATAAAGAAAACACTTTTTTTATCTCTACTGATCTATTGACGGAGGGGTTGGCATATTATCACTGTCTGGGCTATTCCCTAAGACAGGGAAGGGACCCGGAACGTATGCTACAACATTATATCCATCTTGTCCGGAAAAGGCTTCTTCTAAGATCAAGAGATTTAATTTGCGGAGAAAGGAGATGACTGAGTGCGCATATCCAGGAACTGAGCCAAGTCAACCGAGCCTTCTTTCTCTTTGTTCCTTCGGCATGTTGTTCCCCTCAACACACTATAGTTAACTTTTCCAAAATAACAATGCGCCATACAAAGCACACTGAATACAACCCCAAACATACATAAGTTCAAAAAAGTGCAACAGAAATGAAACTAGTCCAAAATACTAAGCCAAATACAACAAGTACTGATTCAGTAAACAACAGAAAAAACACTTAGGAAACCTCACACAGAACGCAGTAATTCCAAATGCATCATCAGCCCCGTAGCACTATACACTGGCAGGAGGGAAAACAGCTGAAGCCAAGGGCACAACATATTTGGAATTCACAGAAAATAATACAAATAGCCACAATTCTCATTTACACGGTTTCTATTATCCTCACGAACTTTCTTCTTCTCTTTTCTATTCGTCGAAAATTGCTCAGCGAGTATTCATACTGCACCCGTAGGGGACAAGTACTACAGACTGATGAGCAGACAGATCGCAGGACAGTGGAAGCTACGAAAGCATCTGAAAAAAAGCATCCGCCCGGGTTCTTTTCTTCCCTTCCTCCGTTGTTGATTCTCATTGATTCAAACATTGCTTTATTCCTGCGCTCTGGTATCTGAACCAGCTTGAACTAAAATAGCAGCTCAAAAGAAATTCTTTGCTCGTGCATATTGAAAGCACAAAGATTTACAGATTAAACAAATAACTTTATGACGAGTTCGGTATTCTTTTATTCAAATCCTATTTCCAATAGCTTGTCTAATTCTATCAAGAAAGTCTAACGCTAGGGAAAACGTTTTCAATAACCAACTATTTCCTATTTTTTCTTGCATTGCTACTGTTCGGTCAGACTACATCGTAGGGTACGTACGCCCAGGGAACGAGAGGAATGTCAAGTAGCTAGCTACAGGTTGGAGTGTAGCAAATTCTTTTTTCATCTAGCTTCCAAGAGACTGAAGATAGGAACTTAGGCATGAACGTAGACCAGTTCGTAGACCCGCACTAAATACGAACACATTGGGCGCAGCTTTCTTGTTCCACTATCAGTGATTCCCTGGGAAACATAGATGAAAGAAAGATAGAATGAATAATGGGCAAGAATAGTTGTCTATTTAACATAATATGTAAACAAGTTCAGTTGACATATTTGATTTTATAGATCAATTCCACATTCTTTCTTGAATTCTTCATTCCACCCACTCTTCCTGAGATTTGTTGAGCTTTAAAGGCATTGCGTTGGGAGTTTGGACATAAAGACACGGCCCTGTTCACATTCTTTCTTGGCAATTTATTCACGGATTCGTAACGTTCTTTCGATGATTGGAGGCAACTTTTCTTGGAATACTCTAAGCATGGCAAATTACCACAGGACAAGTCAACTCAGGAACAACTAACGCAAAGAAGAGCTCTTAGATTTGTGTTCGCAAATGATACACTCTATAGAAGGTCTTATGACCAGATGTGGTTACAATGTGTGTCATCAAGTGAAGCAAAATAAATCATGGATGAGGTACACTCTGGCCTATGTGGAGCCCCTCAATCAGGCCCCTAAGATGAAACTTAAAATCAAGCGAATGGGATATTATTGGCCCACCAGGCACATCCTCACTCAGATCTCCTTTCTAAAGGAGATGGAATAGGGAGTGTTCAACATCCCTAGAAATTACTTCTGACGGTCAGTCTATAGCGCTTCTAGCCAGTCTTACTTAATAAAAGATCTTCCAGCCAAGCCTGTTTCAGTTGAAATAGAAGTCCGCCTTTCTCTGGTTTTTAGCGAGATATCCCTGTGACTGGTCTTACTAAGAGCAGCTACTGGGTTTGCTTACTACAGACCCTTCATTACCACTTTCTCGAGAAAGGGATTTACTGCTCTAGCTACAACGGTATCGCTCCTACTACTCTTACCTCTTATTAAAGTAAAGAGGATAAACCGAGAAGACTATCCACAAACAGCAGGAATGAATGTTACCCGAATAAGAGAAATTAAGCTACAAACGAATGAATAGACGGGTTTCGCCTATTACCGTATCCCAGCCCTAGAAAGGTAGGGCGAATGATACAGTAGGAACAGATTAAAGCTTTGCTGCTTGATACTGAAGGAACTTAGTGTACTCATCCTCACACACAGATACAGTTTTATGCTCAGTAGTGGTAGAAGGATTAGGAGGGGGAACATAGTAAGAAGTAGCTACATTCGCCGTGGAGGTCTACCAACAAGATCTCAACAAGAATCACTAGGCTTAACGCCCTCTTCACCGAATCACCATAGTGACAACACTTCCGCGATGAGAATCAAAAAGATCAAAGCGGGTCAGAATCAAGGAATTAGACTTGTTAAGTTCAGTTAGCAATTCAATCAGCCTTAGCGTTTCAAGCGAATATCCTGCCGCTTCAAACCAATCTTACTCGAGAACTAGTGTTGTTTGCCGGAAGTACGGTCAGTGTGAAGCCGGGGGGGCACTGTACCTGTGCTTTTCAGTATGAAATAAGCCAGGAAGGAAGTGCGCATTCAGCTGTTCTAAGTCAGCTTGGCTTGTGGTTGTGGATCGAACTATGACTCCAAATAGACTCGGGGTTAGGAAAGAGAATACTTTGATTGGATTGGTACTTGCTCTCATCTCATTCCTTATTCGCTGGAGAAATCCCAGAAGAAGCATTACACTTTGGCTATCAGTCATATCTTTCTTCTCCCCGGGAGTTCAGTTAGCCGGAAGGGCGTAATTCAACTCCGCTTTGAAGCTCAGGAGCAAGAGTCACTGTAGTTTCTACGGCCAGGCTTGGAAACGTAACTGCGTGCAGTTCGAGTTCTAGTTCTTTACAAGACAGATGGGAACTTGAGCTAACAAGTGTGCCCTGAGTGGAATCCTACTTATACTCTTTTTACTATATTGGATTGGCGGGTTCAAAGTGCTTATCTTAGTAGCTAGGCAGCTGCAGCTAAGCCAGTAGTCGTTCAGGCCAGGGCATGAAGCTAGAGGTTCTATTTAGGGTCTTGAGACTTCCGCTCGCTCGTTCCACTTACGTTACACTCGCTGGGGCAACGTGTTCTATAGGATAGGTAGCCCCTAGACTAGTAGTAGTGGGTGATTTCCCACGGAGCGGTAAGGTTGACTTTCTTTTCTTTCTTAGAAGGAGAAGGACGGTTCTTGCTCTTTATCCCAACATTCAGCCGAGGTAGGTTACTAACTTGCTCGTTATAAGTAGTTAACGAACGGAAATAAGGCCATTTTCTGTCTATCAGACAAGATTGGATGGATGCCCGCTGGGTAAAAAGGGCTCTTTTCATGCGTGCAGGTCTTCGTGGTCTCTTGCTTTTTCTGTTCTTGTGGGGGAAGGAGAGATTGGCGCATCTACAAGTTGAGAGAGTGCTAGGGCAAGTGGGCTAACCCGAACTCTGAGTAAGGGGAAGAATCTTTGAGAACTTGAGCTACGGACTGAAGGTTTTCTAGCTCAGCTTCTCCTATGACTATTTTGGGAACTAGGGTAATGCGAAGACAAAGAAGGCCTAATATAATAATGGTGAGTTGAATCAGGCGCGGCAGCCGTTCCAAGGCTTTTATGCGCTACCGTTCAGGCCTTATTTAAGATAGGAGAATGCGGTTCAAGCAAGAGACTCCGGGTTTTGCCTAAGGCGAGTAGCAGACTCTGGTTTCAGTGCACGTGTAGAAGGGAAGGAAACTCTGTTTAGCCAGCAAGCATAGGAGAGAAATCCCCCCGGGAAACTGACTCTTAATGCTAATCCATTAGTTCTAGCTCGAAGTTTGCCCTTAGTTGTCTCGAAGTTAGCTGCTTGGCATGAGTAGCTTGGCTTGCTCATGCGGGGCTTTGGAAATCAAGTAACAAGGGAATTCATATACGAATCTTCTAATCTAGCTAGAGAAGTTTTTTTGTTTATTTAAAAGTAGATCGGCAGATATTATATTAGGGTGAGTCTAATCTACAGGCCACAACGCTAAACGAAATCCTGAGTATCGACTGTCGTGTGAGTCTCGACCAATGTGTAGCTGCCCTGAAAAGAAAAGCTATAAGTCAAGGTTAAACAGGATGAAAGCTTTCAAAAGTGTACGTGCTTGTTAGAAGTAGATGTAGATTTCAGGTGCCTAAGGACCCGCCCTAACCCACATTGTTAGAGGCCTTGGTTGGCTATTTGTGGATCTTTTATACAGGCGATTTAGCTACTTTCTTTCAACCGGGGGTATTCTATAAGTATTGCTCGTGAATGAATAAACTCGTTGGGTGTCAAGCAGCTTATTATCATTTTGCATTTCATTTATCAGTGTAGTTTTTTTATTTAATTGAATAGGGAAAAACAGACAGAATATACTATTCCTCTATAAATCAATGTGATTGATTGACTAAGGTGCAGAAGAAAAGTACTAAATCAAGCTGCACTTATGAAAGAAACTAAGCAGATATCCAGGAAAGAGAACTCACAACGATTGGATTTTGATATAAACTTCCCAACTGAATCACTAAATCTAGTCTAATAGGATTGAGCGTGTAAGTATCAAGTAATAAAAGAAGAAGTAAGTGCTAATAAACATGTTGCGTCGTCAGTGTTGTTGCTGCCTAGCTTAAGAGTAACCTTTCAGAACAGTGCCTACCAGGTTTGCTTTCCTGGAGAAAACTCTAGCCTAGACTGATGCGAGTCCAATAGGTAGATCTCTTTGAACTTTCCTGTCAAATTACCATTTCCATCTATTTTCATGGATATTGTCCAAGAGCTGAATCAATATGGAAATTACCAGTTGTTAGTCCAGTCGTAAGTGAGCATCGGAGAAGGTTCAATAAAAAAGACAAAGCAAGAAAGAGAAAAGGTGATTCCTGAAGTCCCTTCCTTGGGTTTTTTCGTAAAAGCTCCTACAGAGCGCCACCCTTTTTCCGAAGAGCTAATTGAGCCAGCCTAAGGGAGTTTTCTTTACGGTGGATTCGCTCTTAGCGTGCTTTCGATATTTTGAATGCCAAGCCCGATTGCCTTTTCGAGTTCCCTGGCCGCAATCAATTAACTAGAAAAGATCGGTTCGAGTCTGCTGCCCAAATTGGTAATTCATTGGATAAAAGGTAGTCCTCTTTTTTGACTTTAACCTCACCATCTCCCTCAGAATTCTAATAAGAGTATACCATATCCTCACTTGGGCTTCTTGGCCTAGCGCCCCTGGGGGGATACCCATCATAGCTTTCGGGCGAAGTGCTTCGATTCCATCTCTTGCGAGAAACGATGCCCTACCCTAGTTCGGTTCGTTATAATTAGAAACCCGAGTCAAGAGAAAGGTACGGAATATTATCAATTTCTCCTCCCTCCCCTCCACCACCGGTTAGAAGACAAGAGCAGATAGGATAAGAGCTGCTACTACTCCTATTGATATTACGACTGCCATGCCAAGAACAAGTAAATGAATGTACGGAACTATTGATGCTATCCATATGGTTTACCTATCCTATATGCCTAGTCTGCCGTAAGAAAGACTTTTCTAGTGAGATTTCTTGACTATAGGGTTCTCTAATCTGTTAGTGCCCTTGCTTTCCCTACCGCCACAATTTACTTATTTTCTTGATACCGTATAGAGCTGCCCTAATAATACTATGCCAAGTAGAAGAATCGGACAAGTAGTCGTAAATTACTGGGATTCTTCGTTACCTACAGAGTGACAAGCCCTGGAATGACCGAAGAACTTTCATTATTAAACCTACCAACAATCCCTATATCGGCCCCAATCCCTACTCTTTATGACCTACCGTTCAAGCTACCTCTACCACTTTGATTTGAGGAGTGAACTATCTTCTACCTCTACTATTCCACCCGACTACCTACACAAGAATTCTGACCAATACACTGGTCGAAAGAACAAAGTAATTAAAAAAAGAATACCCAAGACCGTATACCGAATAAAAATAACTAGAATTATAAGCCTTCTCTTTCTTTACTTCTCTCCTGGTGGGGCCAGCGACATTCATTTGTTTTTTCGTTTCGAGTCGTCGGAAATAGTTGTTAGCGAAAGAGCGGAAGTACAACTAGCGACTATTGGATGGAGCTTTCAAATATCATTCCGTCAAAAGTGGCTGGTGCCTTTGTGGGCATTACTTTCAATTCGTAATGACACACACCAATGTGTTCTAAATGCGGTTTTTGGAATGTCAGCCTCATGCATTCTGGTATCCAGATTTATGATCGATATTTGATCAAAACTTTGCATCATGCAAGGAAGTCGTCAATAATTGGCATTTTTGACCACTGTGAGAGAGTTCAATTGTCTATAGTCGATACACATCTGCCATGTTCCATCCTTCTTTTTGAACTAAGAGAACTAGAGAGGCAAATAAAGGGGGGCTGGTGGAGGGGAGGATCAGTGAGTTGTTCAACTCTTCCTCAATTCTTTTCTCAATGGAAAGCTTTTCAAAGTATGAATATCCATATGGTCTTTGGTTGACATGGAGTTGGGTAGTCAAGGAATTTTTTCATCAATGGCTCTATGTGGAGGTCTGTTTTTGGCTAGGTCTTGGTACTGGTGAAGTACTTTCTCTAGTTATGCACCAACTCATCATTTCTCTCTGAAGCTGAAGCTCTGAACAGATGTGCCATTATCACTTCATTCCCCTTTTGACTCTCCTCTTCTGCATTCCATACTCCTTGAAAAAGCCTCACCTCATCTACATCATGCTACCCAAAGATCTTGGTCATATCAATTACTTCTTGGGAATGGAGGCTCATGCATCCGTTATGACGCTGCTCTATTGTAGCCCCTACATACTTGATCTTCTGAAACGAGCTAAGATGGATGGTGCCAACCCTTGTGCTACTCCTATGCCTGCTGGTACTCCACTTTCCAAGTGTGGTAGTACCCCACCTCATCTTTATCGTAGTAGAGTTTCTTTTCACTATCACAAGAGCGGATATCCCTTTTTTAAGGGGCTAAATTGGTGCACAACCCCGACACATGGGCTTATTGTCAAAAGGATTCTTCGATACCCGACACTACTCGGTGACCTTTTCTAAACCAATATGTCGTCCCGGACAGGCAATGGTTGAAACCAGATACCTACACCTATGAAGCAATCATTCATTTTACGCGAAATACAACAAGAACTTGAAAAACATGAAAGAATACTATCTTGACCTTTACCAGACAGCGGCGATCTGTACACCGAAAACAAGAAGAGATTAATCCTACAATATCAACCAATAACCTGGCCTTTCTCTATAAGCTGCACAGCTCTATGCAGGTCTTAATTCTGAACAATTATATGTGTGTGTGTATTTATATATCAAATATTTCCTACATTCCGTCTACCACAATCAAGGCCATACATTCTTTTTATATGGACACGGTGGTACCGGCAAGACCTATCTATGGAGGTCACTTATAGCTAGGCAACGATCCGAAAGCAATATAGTTTGACCTGGAGTGAAGCTGAGGCTTTTGCCTATTATATCAGGATGGAAGAGTGGACCTCACCGCTCTATGAATAGCTCCTTATCTTGGTCATAAAGGGAGTGAGTGCAATATTTTACTAGGACTAAGGTTGAGCACTAGGTTTTGTTCAATAGGTTAGGGCGAGGACAGGAGAAAGGAACTTCACTTCGTTGCTGGGGAAAAAGAAGGAAAGCAGTCGACTTGGTCACAACTCTTATTCAAAAGCACTTTTTGACAGGACCTAAATCTCAGAAGGGAAAGAACACAGGCACATCGATACTATGAAAAGCATGGAGTGGAAATGTCCCTTTTTCTAGTTCTATTCAAAGCATATGGAAAGATATTCCGCTCGACATCAAAGATACTACGAGTGGTACCCGCTTGACTCACTTTGATTGGAATCCGATTTACTTGTGACCTGCTTACTTCACTACCACAGGAGAGCTAACAGTAAGAGCAGATTCGTTTAGAATAAGAACTAAAAGAATCACTGACCGAAGAGCTTGATGAATGGCAGTTCATTACTGACGTCTCCTTACCGCCCCACTCGCCACTTTCTTACTAGTAGGAAGACGGATCAAAAAGTAAGTAAGCAATGCCTACTTCCTAGTCTAGTGGATCTGCTACGTAGAGCCCAATCTTCTACCCTGACCTCACTTCTTTTATTTTCTTCACCGGTTATCCTTTATACCTTTTTTCATACTCTCTCTCAATCCTTGCCTGAAGCACCTGACCAACGCGGCGCCTCACCAAAGACAAGCCCTCCTAAGCAAGAAGTCAACAAAGAGAATTGCATAAAGTAAGATAAGAAAAGAGAAAAGGTCCAGAAGAAAAAAAGAGTACACTAATAAAGTTTCATATATATATAGATGTGGACTGGAGAGTTGGGATTGAGTTGAAGATATCGTAGTTGGACGGCTGGAGGATTCAAAGTCTCTTAGGTGTCGGCATCACACATATAGCATGTGTTACGTGAGTGAGAGGTCAATCACTCTCAGTTCTTCTTGAAAAATTCTAGAACATGATGACAAACTCTTATCGGAAAAAGGCTGCTGAGTAGAAATTCTTTATTGCTTCTTCTTAGAAAGTACACATATATATATAGTATTGAAGAGAATCATCTTTTATTAATTGCAGAGATCTTAGATGTGGAGTAAATGTGAACCTCTTAGAGCTCTTTCTACGAGAGCATGCAGCTTATAATGTGGTATATATCTCTCTTAAGTGTTAAGTGAGGTCTGCGGGCGGTATCTTTCCCCTCTTTCAATAAGCGGATGATTATCTCATTAGAGAAAGAGAATCTCGTACAAGGCCTCTTTCTTTTTTATAAGAAAATGTTTTACTTTAGCACTCTTTTTGCTTGCGAGAAAGTTCCAGTAGTTCCGGTATCCATAGTCCCTCTTTCTAGCTAAAATCCAGAATTTCTTGGAGGGAAAATAAGTTCTCAAGCGAGTGAGCAATCCTTTCTATTCAGTGAAAGAAAAGCAATCCGTATTTCCATTGACTGAATAAGCAAGAAATGATCTATTCCCAGGTAGCTTTATATCTAAACGAAGCCTATCCCACCATATACTCGATTAGATAAGAGTGGAGTTCCCTAGTTTCCTTTACTTAATTCTCAAGCAATGCAAAGACCCAAGAGAAGCCCTGTGCACTGCTCCCGTATTGGCCTTACTTACCAAATTTCCAAAAGCAATTTTTGTTACTGATGCTAGTGAGATTGGAATTGGTGCGGTTTTGATGCAAGAACAACAACCTATTTCCTATTACAGCAAGGCTCTAGGAGTGAGTGAAATATAAAGCCCTCTCTACATATGAAAAAGAATTACTAGCATGAGTCTCAGCTGTGCAGAAGTGGCAGCATTATCTACAAAATGGTAAATTTTTGATTCAAACCGACCGATCATGAGAGCTTGAAGCATTTACTCAGCCAGAGGTTAACCCATCACTTACAACACAAGAGTCTATGCAAATTACTGGGTTTATACTATGAAATTCAGTATAAAAAGGGCATGGATAATAAGGTAGCAGATGCTTTATCTAGAAGGGCAATTATGGACAAGGCTTAATTCAATGCAATTAAAACCCTAATTCCTACCTGGGCTGAAGACTTAGCTAACAGTTATGAAGGTGACCTATTTGCTCAAGAATTGCTAAAGGAATGACAGGATAATCCAGAAGCAAGGCCACCATTTTCATTAAGTGGAGGGATTCTGAGATATAAACACAGATTATACATAGGATCCAATGGGCAGTGGAGAGATAAGGTGTTACAGGAGATGCATGACTCCAGCTTAGGTGGGCACTCAGGAATGCTGGGAACATACCAAAGGGCAAAACGGGTATTTTATTGGCCCAAAATGAAGAGATATGTGGCTTATTACATCCAGAGGTGTGAAGTGTGCCAGCTGAATAAACATGAAAACGTGCCACCACCTGGGTTGTTACAACCTCTTACCATACCAGAAAAACATTGGACCCGGGATTGATTTTCTTGAGAGCGGGTGGTAAAGATTTTATCATGGTTGTAGTAAACAGATTAAGCAAATATAGCCATTTCATACCTTTGTCGCACCCATTTACTGCTCCCGATGTTGCCCGGTTGTTCTTAGACCACATTTATAAGTTGCACGGGCTACCCTCTTTTTGACAGATCGAGAGAAGGTGTTTACTAGCCTATTTTGGAAAGAATTATTCAAGCAAGAAGGCAGGGGTCACTTTGGAATTTAGCACAGCTTATCCCCCTAAAACGGATGGTCAAACTGGTAACTATTTCGATGCCATAGGTATTTTCCATCGAAATAGTTAGGGTCAATCAGTGCCTCGAAAGTGATCTTAAGTGTATGGTTTTTTCATGCCCCAAGAAATGGATCAATTGGAACAGCCTAGCAGAAAGGTGGTACAATACCTCTTACCACACATCGATCAAGCTCTCTCCTTTTGAGGCTCTATACGACTACCCTCCCCCTACTCCAGAATTGGGAATGGCACCTGATTCTACTGTAGCAGCCGTGAATGAATTGCTCAAAGAAAGGCACCTAGCCCTACAACTCCTAAGGAAAATTGGAGTAAGGCTCAGTCTAGAATGAAAGCACAAGCTGACAAGAAGAGGGACCGAAAGGGGATTTGAGGAAGGAGACTGGGTTTATTTTAAATTCAAGCCGTATCGACAAATTTGGGTTACTCAAAGAAAGTGCTTGAAGCTAGGACCCAAATAAGCCAGCCGGATTGCAGCCATACAAGCTTCAATTGCCTCCTGGATCAAAGATTAATCCGGCCATGTTTCGCAACTAAAGAAGAAACTGGGTAAAATGGGAAATACTAGCCCTAACTAATTTGCCATTAGTGAATTCTGAAGGAGTAGTCCATGTGGAACCTATAGCTGTGCTCGACAGAAGGATTCTTAAAAAGAATAAAATGGCAATAGTACAGCTATTAGTTCAGTAGGCAAATTTACCTCAATGTGACGCCACATGGGAAGATTATGATAGTTTGAAGGAGCGGTTTCCTGGATTCTCATTCATCCTTGAGGGCAACGAAGCTTTGAAGGAAGAAGGGAGAAGCTTCATTTCAACTGTGTGAGGATGGACTCTATACTCACCTGATTCTGTGATTGCAATTTCTCAAAATGGATCATAAAGTTGATCCCCCCCCTCAATGTTTACTAACTAACTCTTGAAGTAGAAGTACCGGACCAGGTAACCAGAAGATAAGGCCACTCGGCAAGACTGGACTAGTTTAACACGGCTATCTAGTGGAACACTCTATATAGGAGTTGTAGAGCTTGAAAAAGCTTGTTTTGGTCTTTTTTCTCTTTTCTGGGCACTTAACTTCATAGAAAGACTTACCAACTGATGAGCCTTTGTAGCAAATTTATTCTTCCTGGGGGGGCAGACTCTACGTTGGTAGATCGAACTTTCATTTCTTCCTTCCATTTCATCTGTTAAAGTAGTCTCCTTAGAAAGTAGGTACGCTTTCTTTGATACCAGACTGGTATGCCTTCTACACTTACCCACTTGCTCTCGAATGAGAGTCTTTATTTTCAAAGCAAAGTGCTCTTCTGCAAGATCTCTTTATAAGCTAAAAGCCAAAATCATTCCACCTGGAAAGAGGAATCGGCTGGATAGTTCTTGTCTCGAAAGATTCCCATATTCATGAGTTGAAGTACGTGCCTTAGAAAAAACGGAGTCTTTCTTTGCTTCTATTCGATAGAGTCTTCCAGTGCAAGCAAATAGGTTAGCTTATAGGCAGCAAGAAAGCTGGGTCAGTGAGTGAATGGCTTCTGCCAGGTTCTAGCTAGCATTTTCTCTCAGACAATCGACCTCTCGTCTTAGCCTTTGCATCAGATAGTATTTAGCCCCAGATTTGGAGTAAGAAGGTAGTAGGTAGGACGTCTACAGCTAGCCCATATAAAAGAGCCTTCCTCACTCCTCGACCATGGAGGCCATGCTCTAAGGTAACTCCGTTCCGGTGAAAGAATCGAACTAACTCCACGTGTTTGAAAAAATCACTCTTTCTTAGAGTTTCTTTTTAAAGAGAACAAGTAATAAATCAAGAGAAATTTGGGGAAGAGCAACCATTAAGGGGAACCTCAACACCAAAATAATAATCGAAAGCGCCCTCCCGACTATGGACAGAAAGGAAAAAAAGCCACTTTTAAGGATGGGAGTCAAGCCAATCCAAAGAACTAGTTACCATTACCTATTTATATTATAGACAACCAATTAACCCTCCATAATACCCAACCAACAATCGGATATCATGGGAACAGCATTGAAATTAAGGAACCATAGAAAGAATCCCAATTTAATAGAATTGAAAATAGGGAACGCAATGAACCAGTAGGAAGGATTAGGAGGGGGCCCACCGAATATTTTATAATGTTTTTCTTTTAATATATTTTTATTTATGTAGTTCCATAGTTGTTTATAATATGGTTTTTTGGAATTTTCCAAAAAGAAAATGTCGGGCCCATATAACTTTATCCATTCTGTAGATAAGCAGTATATATTTTTTTTTTGCATTTATTTACTTTACGTAAAGCAAGTTTCCTTCCTTCATTTGCAAATTATGCTTACGTGCCGGAGTCGAAAGTATTTACTCCTTCACACGATCGTTTTCCTCCATATGGGCATTCGTCAATCAATGGTTGCAAGTATGTATCTATATATTTTCCTGGCTGGAACTTCTTTCAGTGATGTACCCCACTACTAGAATATTTATTCTTTCTTTGATGTACCCTACTACTTATACTAGGGTGGGTAGTATAAAACTTATGCAATTGAATGGTCCAAGTTCACTAAATGAGCATTCCGAATGAGCACTCTTCACTATCCGCTTCAAAAAGAATAGTTGATCCTACTAGGTAGGTTATATCTCTAGAATAGGAAAGATAAGTAAACAGAAAAAAAGTGGAATATAGAAAATCCGTAGTAAAAGAATCGATTCCAAATCACCATCGATTCCTTTTTCAAACCCTGCTGCAGCTGCACGGGCCCGCATGCCACTAATGTCGTCTTACAAAAAAGAAGAACCCTAGAAATGATAAGTACCTAACCATACAAGTCCACCAATTAGATCTTATAAATCATCTACACAGGAGATTTTCATAAATAACCAAGGCTAAGAGTTCCGTTGGTAATGCCCAGCCAGGTATCATATACCCCCCCTTGAAATATTAGAAGAAAAGCACCTAGACCTAAGCGAGGTGAATGCCTAAAATGGTAGTTCTATCTTTACATACTTTTGGAAAAGATTCTTCAAGAGAAGGGTAGTCTATAATAAAGTAAGTGGTCCAACGAAGCAATAAATACCGCCAAAGCCTAATACCACAGAGGAAATTCAGTGAAGTACTCCAGTATGGAAAGGTTTCTATAACTAGACCTACCCCCCAACCTAAAGTAGCTAGGTGTGGAAGTAAAATTAATCCTTGTTCATACATAGGTTTCTCTGGTACGAAATGAGACACTTCATGAAAAGAAATTCCTCCGGCCCAGAATTGGATTAATCCAGCATCAGCTACGTGAGGTTTACCGGACACAAATTGATAAGTATAGCCCGCAAAACCGGTGCTTTCTTGATCACGGACAGCTAAAGTTCTTCCTTTAAAGAACGTTTCCACGTCCTCCTAAGCATAAGCTTTTCATGAGGCGGCTGAGAGCGGCCATCCAATCTTACCTTCCAAATATACGAAGCAATAGTGAATGGGCACAGTGAAGTTGACTCCAAACACCATAGTTACTCTTCTTTCTACAATATATGGTTCACAATCTCGAAGAAGAGCTTATTATTGACTGCAGCGTTGATGATGCGCACAAGGTAGGTCTTCCCGGCCTCCACCACAAGTCTGTAGGTATCTATCAAACCAATGAAATGAAAAGTAGCTTTCATTTGCCTTTGTAAAGAATAAGCAGGACAAGTTTTCATCTCTTGCAAGTCATTTATATTTAGTTATTTACCTCCGATATAACAACTGTAGAGGTCTCCAGGTTGCCCATTTATTTTAGTATAGTAAATGGGTAGGCCTTTAGGGTTGGGCCCCCAGTGAGCTAACGTGTTTGCCCCTGCCTTTTCTCAATTGCTTTCCTTGTTCTCCTAGGAAGGATCCCATAGTTGAGACTCTGCTTCTTGCGGCTAAAGTCGATCGACGACGGCGAAACATAGTGCAGCTGGGTCCTTGTTAGCATTCACAGTAAATTGTTTAGTTTAGGTGCTTCAACAATGCATTATAAATCTAGAAATACTTCACTCGAGGATGGTATGTCTCGAGCATATAAGGGGAAAGGAAGAGAGGTAGGTTGATGCATGCCTAACTAAATCAAAGTAAATACTGGTTTTGCTAAGCATTTTACTGCTTCGAAATCGGCTCTGCGGCAACACTTGGATATGATGATCCTAGACCGCTTCTACTCAATGAATAAAGGAAGGCATGAACAGGAAAGCCTAGGTGGTAGGTTAGGTGGTCCACAAAGCAGAACTCACTCACTTTCGTTCCGATGGTATACATACACTTGTTTCGCTTCTTAACAGGGCTTTTTGGGCTCGCTTCACTAACGTTATGCTCGCTTCCCTAACTTTCTAACCGCTTACATTTGAGTGAGGGGTAATCCACTTTCTTTTGTGGCTGGCTCTTATCATACAAATCGTTTCGCTCTGCGGCACTGGCTCCTTTGGTTGTTGCGGGCCACCCAGTGGGTTCTGCTTTTGCTTTTCCCCTGGGCTATGAAGAAATGCCTATCAGCGAGGTTACCCGACCCAGACTTATTTTATAATTAGGTAGGTACCCAGCAAGCGAAACGAATGTATAGCGAGCCCAAAAAACGGAGCGAAAGGAAGAATAATGTCATGCCACGGGCGGAGAATTTACCAACGAAGTCAGCCGAGGAGCCGAGTAACTAACGTGCCAGCCCTACTACTTGATTGAGTGCCAGCACTACATACACAGTGCTTTCAGCAAGAATCTCACCTTGGGGAGGAGCCGGTGCCTTTTTCTCTCAGCACTTGAAACTATTCACCGAAGTAGTCTTGCAGAACAGCTAGCTTCCATACATACCAGGTAAGAGAAAAAAAGGGGTACCAGTGAGTACGGAGGTTTGCTTAGCTCGATTACGACGACGTTGAGGGGGAAGAGCAGAAAGACAGGCATACATAGCCTTTTCAGATCAGAATAAATAAATACGCATTTTTTATTATACACCGTAGCATGCATTTCATACTAATACCGCATGGGCCCCATTGGGAAATTAGTGTTTACTCATGCTTTGAGTACCAAAGATCTATCTAGCACGTACCCTTTCTCTCTTTCTCTCTTTCTTTGTGACGACTATCCTTTAGGACTTTAGTACCTTTTCCTATGTAATGAAGAGATGAATTAATTATAGCATAGCGTACGGGATTAGGCTTTTCAACCAAGCAAAGCAGAGCTCTCGTATATAATAATAAATAGCTCACCCTCCTACCTGTTGTGAAAGACAATGGGCCAAACTAAAAAGCAAGTATGTATGACTGGGGGCTACAAGTATGACTGATTCTCAAAACCAAGTGGTCTACACCGTAGGTAGCCATGTAAGTAAGCAAGTGCAAGAAATGTGGTTCCTTGGGCGGGCCTCTCACCACTATGAATTCCTTAAACCAAAAAAACGAATCCAAATACCTAGGAAAAGCTGGTCACCCCCCCAAGGGCAAGGGCTTCTAGTCAAAGCAGCCGGTCACCAAGCAAGCGGTGTAGCGAGCCCCAAAGAGCCCAAGAGGTATGTAGCCGAAGACAACTACACTATTACTTTGACTCGTTAAGCTTTCCTATTCCAATACGCTTGTTCGGCACTATTGCTTTTACTTTAGCTACTTTTTTTCTTTACCCAAAAGCCCGCTCAGAAGTGGATTCGAACCACTTAATAAGGATTTTCAGTCCTTTGCTCTAACCAACTGAGCTACCTGAGGGTAACAAAGATATATTTTCTCCTTCGCCGACCCTCAAAGCTGGAACAGATGCTACTAGCAGCTCCCAAGCAACCCCTATTCTGAAAGCATACCAGATCCTACTAGCTAGCTCCCAAGCAAGCCCTATTCATAAAGCATACTCTCTATCTATACTATATTTTCTACTCTATATGATATTTCATGTATTCTATTTCATGCATACTATCTATCTATATATGATATTTCATAAAGCATACTATCTATATATGATATGAAGTTTCCAAGGAATCGAGTTCGAAGGCAAACCATTTTACAATAGTGCCATGGGAAGTAAGAATGGACGAAATCAAAGAAGAAATAGAAATGCTTGTTTGTGCCCTCTACCAGAATGCCCTGAGACGGCGGTACTGGAAAGATGGTAAGATACCCGAAAGGAAGTGGGAATTTCAGCTGATTGCGTACCAAACCACACCAAAGCTATAGCATTGAGGAGAAGAAGAAATATTAAGAAAGACAGGGATGAATAGAAAAGAAAGAAGATAATAAGCATCTGCTCAGCTCTGCTCGATCAGGTCCTGCGGATAAGTAGGCACATCTTTATAAGTAGGCACATCCTTAAGTAAGCATGCAATAATCGATTAAGCAGCTAATCCGGGCTGGAATGTATTTATTATGAGTATAAACTAGCTAAGTTAAGCTTATATATAGTACGAAAGCTCAAGGGCACGGGGCACAAAGGTTAGTTAGCTTTCCGATCTTCCAAGGAAAGGTGATTTCGCGCCAGAGGTGGAAGCAAATCAAAGAATCCTTTAAAGAAAATAAGGAGTCTATACACTTTGAAAAAGGAGGAAGATGAAAAAAAGTCCTCCAAAGGAGTAAGTGACTAAGCGAAGACTAGCGACACAATATATAGAGAGGTCCCCGCATTTAAGTACGAAATGCAATGACCCAAATCGAGAGGATCTTCTCTAGTTGTTCAGATGATTGTCTCTGTTCGGGAAATAGATAGGGTCCAAGGTAAAGGCTTCCCCTTGATTAGAAAGAGCAGCTGTAACCTACAGTTGGCCTGCTTCAAAGCCCCCTTCCCGATGACACTCCAAAATGTGAATAAAAAGTCCGAAGTTTATCTATTTAGATTGTTGTCTAGTGCTACTTTCTGGCAGGGAGCTTACATAGCTGTAGTCTCTCCCTCTTACACCCTACTTTGTTATATTACTCGGCTTGTCGCTAAGGGCAAGGGCTATAAAACACCGTACAGTTAGCAAGAGGAGCAAACGTTTCCCGTCGAGTCCCTCCTTTTTCCCTTTTGTCGCAGGGCTTTGTAGTGTAGGCTGAAATATTCCTCTCGTAACTCCCACGGACGTTTTCTTTTCTTCCTCAAGGCCTGTCAGCGGCCATTGCCTCACCCACTTAGCACTGGCCCAAGGATATAGAGAATGACTTAGGCTCATCACAAGAAGAGATCGAACTGAGGATTTCTACTTTGTTTGTGGAAAATTTTTGGTAAGATAAAAAGTGAGCAATAGGGCCGACCGAGAGGAATCTTGTGCAGTGCAAGGGGAGTCCCTCTATGTTAGGGGGGTTACGTTGCTGGATGCCCCAACTCCGACATTGACGGTAGATCCATTGTCAAAACCATAAGCAGAGTAAGAAAGCGATTGGGATGAGACCAAGCAAGCACAAAAGTGGATTCTCTACTATCAAGCCTAACCCTACCGCTAGCTACTGAGATTAGCTACGGCATACCTGATATAACCTTTCTTTCCCCATCAAAGCAAATCTTGATTCAACGTTTATTTCAAACGATATTCAATCAACAATGGAAAGTAAGGCAGGATCTCTTGTATGTGGTACTTGGTCGATTACCTGATTGGACTAGTATCATAGCCATAGATAGCCATCTCTTTTTTTTAGCATCCCGCTATTCCTACGATTATCTCCTTTGAGTGGATAGGGCCAGGTTTACCCTTGTGCATAACCTGGATATGAATGAGTTCGGTTTGAATGAACCTAATTTGCCTTTTCCAATTAATGGAAATTCTAGGTACGCCTATTCATTGTCTAACCGTAACCGTAAAGCAACTAGCTCAGCCAGGATTTTCTTCACTGGTTTAGATTAGATTGTTAGTCATGAATATGATTACCTTTATGTTAGGTTCAACAATGCCCTTTCTATGAGCTATGCTCAGTTTACAAGAACAAGCTTAGCTTACAAGATGAGGGGTGAAAACAGTTCTATGCTAAGCTTTATTACATTACAAATCCCATGTATTATTTAGTATCTTTATTCTTCACCATTACTGGCTAGTGTTCATCCTCGGTGTACCAGCCACCATTCCTGGTTTGAATCCTCATTCATATAGTGTACCAGTCGCTCAGAGCCGCCCGTAGATTCCTTTATTTCCATCTCGTCCCAGAAAGACCTAATTGACTTCTACGAGGAATTGAACTTATACGAAGAATTAGACTTTACTTATACGAAGAATTTACTAGTACAGGTAAAAGGCATGCAAAAACCATTATCTGATGAAAGGAGTTCGACAAAAGAGATCTTACAGGGGTGACACACACCTTGTTCCTGACCTGTCAGTTTGTTCAGGTGGTAAGTTAATACTTAAGGCAAAAGGTGTGACCTCATGGACATTCCAGTAGATGGTGGCGCCGTGGCTGGGGGGATACGTACAGTGTTAGGGAAGCGGTTTACAGGATGAAAATGAAATTCCTCCCTGAAATCCTCTTATGTTACTGTCCGTGCATCCGAGAGTTGCCCCTTCCTTCACCAAGGGCTAACTTTATTTCCAACCTCTACGGCCTTGCTCCGACATATGCACAAACTCAACAGAGGGAAAGGCAAGGGGGTGAACAAATAGCTTTAAAGAGAGGAGGATTCCGCCTAATAGCATGTATCTCTATGAGTCTACTATTTAGTAGTTAGTGGTCCAAAGAAGAAATAACTATCAATATGAAGAAGAATCTTTCTATACAGCAAGGTAAGGATTTACTAATGAGGAGCCTTTCCCTATTACATACAGCCGAAGAAAGAAGAGAACTCTTTCATCTTTTTATTCCCACATTGATCTAGTCTAAGACTGCCCTTAGCTTACTTAGCCTTAGCACTACCCTACGCTGTATGAGAACCGGCAAAGCATACCTCCATCTTTCATCTATTGAGATGAGAAAGCTCAGTCTAGGAAATCTTCATTGATCTAAACATACTTGATAACATGTATTCCTACTGGAGCCAGGGATATTACTTTCATTGCTTGATCACGGAGCAAGGGGATAGAGTGGAGCGCCAGAGGAAGGACGGGGATAGAGCGGAGCACCAGAAGAAGGACAAAGAGCCCAAAGGAGCACAATCCACTTAAGGAAGTGCCTCAAGGCTTTATGCAAACCCTATATAAAATACGCCGTAGTCAAGGAAGGGGGTAGGAAGAGTGTCTTTGTATAATTGCCCATCCTTCTCCCGGAAGTAGGCAAAAGCAAATTACGGTCTCATCTAATATCATAGTGATGACTAGTCCTTCTTTCTGCCTTTTTTGAAGTTCAAAGAGAAAGAATTTTTCCAGTTTGTTTACTTGTTATCTTACTCCGCTTTTCAAAGAAGCTATGAGTGCACAACCTAGTCTGCTCGTGGTCATGTAAAGCCCATCTTTTTGAATAACTGCCTTTCAGAGCTCCTTCTGTAACAACGCGAAAGTGGCAGAAAAGCTCTCCCAATTTCTCCTTATTCAACTCGGTAAATTGAAATAAGCCCCTCCCTAGCTATCTCTATTAAATAAACCGGGCTTTGCGGTCTTACTATAAACAAAAGCAAAAGCTTAACTCGTTTCGACATTAGTGATTTTCTCTGAATCAGGCTCCTAAACCAAGGCAATAGCCCATAATAGATATTAATCCGAAAGGACCGAACTGCCAATGAAATCCATTTATTTAGTAAGGCTAAGAAGAAATAAATAGATAAGAGAGTTGCCCGAGAGTATGGGAACAGGTCCGGTAGGGAAGGCCCAAGATGATGAATGAAAGGGTCCGCCTCAACAGATGAACCCGTGACTGCAGCGACTGAGGAATAGATGAAGTCATTGCCAGCCCCGACCCCAAAGAAGCAGCATTTCCCTCGGTAAGGCCCGGGGACCATCCTTCTGACCCCGCGCAGTGAGCAAGCAGCAGGAAGAAGCAAGCATCAAGAAATTCTCCCTGAGCAAAGCAATGACAACCAGTTTCTTTCTATTTTGAAGTACACCCCCCTCCTTGGGATTCTTTTTACAGTGAGAACCAACCCCAGGACAGGGAGGCCATAAGTTATCCAATTCCCATGTCTTACTCCAAATCTCTAGATAGGTTGGTAGAGAGGGGGTATGACCAACGAGAAGAAGGCCTGGGTAGGTGAGGCGAAGGTCTCATTATCTTAACAAGACCGGATCTCTTTATCTTAACAAGACGGTACAAGCCCCACCCAAGCTTATTAGTCAGGGTACACAAGAAAGGATTGAAAATAGATGGAAAAAAAGGCCCTTGCTTTACAGGTGTAAAAGTAAGTACCACTTACGTAGAAATGTCTTTCTTTAGATAACCTTAAATAATATCATTTGCTAGATGAGACTTTCAGAATCGAAGCGTAGTAGCCAAATAGCAGTAATTTCCGTCCATACGTCCTACTTCCACTCAGAAGGGTTACTGGACAAGAATAGGCCGAACCAAAGCTAGGAGCTGTCGATCTTTAAAACAAAATCGGACGAACCAAAGCTAGGTTTGATATGTAAGTCTTGCCCCCTGCCTACAAGATAGAAAAGCCTACTGTATTCCTGCCCAAGTACTCATGATCAGAACAAAGAGTACTATATGTACTCAATCTCAGAGTCCCGTAGACGATGCCCGCCCGAGA
This sequence comes from Carex kokanica, assembly GCA_025461125.1. Taxonomy (NCBI): domain Eukaryota; kingdom Viridiplantae; phylum Streptophyta; class Magnoliopsida; order Poales; family Cyperaceae; genus Carex; species Carex kokanica. Next base: position 67,852 of record JAJGRX010001188.1, read on the forward strand.
AGATAGGGCTTCTCCTACCAATCCAATTTGGTGCTTTGGAAGCATTTACATTCTCGGTATTCTCAAATAAATACACGGTTAGGCAAGTAGGTACTACACCAAGACTTTCAAGCTACCAAGTAGCCACTATGTACTCAACTATCCGAGGAATGACTTAGTCAAAGAGATATCTCACTCAAAAGCAGGAAGAATTACCTACTACTGCCGACTGCATGGAGTTCAATTCCCACTCAGCGACTACTGCCCCAGGGCTTCAATAAAGATGGTGGCAGAGCCCTTGAAAAGTAAGAAAAACCGGGGAGGTAGAGGTTTTCACTTATCACATCGGTTGGGCTAAACCCTGTATGTAATGCTTTCCTTGCCCTACACCGGGGCATACATAGGTTGGGGTTCGGGAAAGTGCTTGTAGTAAGGTGGGGTACCCACTATTTATTCCAGCAAGTGCAAGTTAGGGCTTACTTAGGACAGGTGCTTATTTTGAAAAGGAAGTTCCCCGCTTGAAAGACATAATTCGGTGTACGGAACATCCTCAAGTTTAGTAAGGTATGAAATTAAGAGAATATGTATGAGTTTACTAATATAAAAGACCGAGAGAAAGCCCTCCCTAGTTGGTAAGTAGGTATTCGACGATCGATGATCTAGATAAAATACTCAATTGGATGGCCTTTTATTCTATCAATGCCGGGCTATGCCAGCCAAAAAAGAAGTAAATGTTTTCAGGATTGCGACAAACTTTACTGAGGATGGAAGCATAAAGGGGTCACCTTTCTTTCTTTGTCATACAAGTCTCTTTGCATCACATGCAAACTTCACCTGGGTATCATCTTAGGTTTTGCCCCGGCCCAACAAGCCCACTTAACTCTTAATTAATTGTGACCTCTATACATATCACATGTGGTCTGTTAGAGATAACTTGATTAGCAACATGCTCTTTCTTAGGGTCTCACTCCATCTCTTTAGCAAGAAAGCGTTTGAAATATAGGCTTAATGAATATTAGACTTCTTTCTCCGAGGTAGGGTTTTTATACTTTTCAAGTTACACCTCCCTTGATGCTATCTTGAGTTCTTTACTTAATGTCTCGTCCGTCTATACCTTATGGCTTGCTTTCTTTAGCCTTTCTTTGGCTACACCAGCCTTGTATCGATCAAGAGTAAGTCCCATCATACTTTGACTTTATCTTTTCTAACCACTTTCATCAACCTAGTTCTTTCTTATCCAAAGGAAGGGTGGTGATATATCATAAAGAGCAGAATCGGACGATACCAGCCTTACCAAATTGATTTATAGGCTTTGCTTAGAATGTTTTGATTTGTGCATGCTGTTCTTTCTTTTATTAAGGTGTGATCTATATATATAGACAGCTCTTATTTTATTAGTACTAGATCTTTATCTCGAGATAAAGATCTCATGATTCTTAGTGAATTTCTATTATTATGCGTCTAAGTTGCTGCCTTGTTCTTGCGTCGTAAGTTGCTGCCTTGTTCTGCTTCTACTCCAGAAAAGAAAGAACGAATAAAAAAGAAGACTACCAACACACGGCTATATGATATTATGTCGATGAACATTTCTTCTCTTTCGTATTCTTACTATCCCAGCCACTCTCCTATACCTTAGTATTGTTTACTTTAGTATAGAGTCTCCCTCAGTATAGAGGTCCTCACTCAGTGGTCTTCTGAACTACTTTCGAGGGGGTACAAAGCTCTCTAGCCTCTATCTTGTCTCGCACCTCCTTGTAGTTTATTCTCTCCATATAGGTAAGTCCATAAATACAGGACCATTGAGTCCAAATCCCTTTGAATTCTTGACATCCTATCTTTGCTCACCTCCATTTCATTCTCTAATTAATCTTAGTTCAAAGACTAGACACAATCAAGTAAACAAAGAAGTGTTTTCGTATGAACTCCATTGTGCACGCTGCAACTACTTCACCAGAAGATTCCACAAATCCAATGCACCCCAACCAAAACAAAGACCTTGAGCTCGATGTTATAACTTACGTGTATAGTAAAGCATCACTCCCAAATGTGACAAGTCCGAAGTGGATCTATTTAGATTTTTGTATAGTGCTACTTTCTGGCAGGAAGCTTACAAGCTCTTCCTCCCCCCCACCGTTATTTCCAGATTTGGAATTTGTCGCATTCTACTTTCCATTTTTCTCCACCGATTTGGACTCTTCTTTAGAAATTGCGCGAAACCCTTCCAGGCGCTTGGCGCTCATTGGTTTTAGTGAAAGCCAAAGTTGAATAGGCTTGAGTTAGAACACTCTATATCATGCCCGCACAAAGCACATAGATGTGAGTGAGGTACCCGCATTTTCACAGATAAAAACAGTTTATGCAGCTCAAGAAGATTCACACGAGGAAGAATAGGGTCGATATATATGTATATGATGACTTTGGTTGTTCCGAAGGAAAAGCAACTTGGTTAACAAGACCGCCCCCATAATATCATAGCTTGAGAATTGTTTCTCAATTTTATGCCATACTTGATTGGACTTCAGGTTGGCCCATATCTTGCCCAAGCTGGTTCAACCTAACCTCGTGAGTGCACACTTCATTGTTTATTTTCTCTTTTTCTTATTTTCAGAATAGAATATATAGTTCTAGTATAATATATAGGTATAGTATAGTGTTTTGCGTTTGGATATATTGGATTGGATATATAGGATCCAGTAGAAACGAACCAGAATTGAACCAGAAAAGGGCGTGTCACTAAAAAGCATACCCTACTGTATGAGCGTGACCAATCACAGGAGAATGTGCCAGGCATCCTATTCAATAAAAAACTGATTCAAATATGCGAGTAAAAAAGACTGTTTCATGCGATGCAAGTTACTTAAATAATCCAATAAATTCAATTGGGAGATTCTCTTTCACCAGTAGATAGATAAGTATGCTTTGATTTCGATCGATACACTGGCGACTTATACCCATTTTTACTGAGCTTACTACTTCAAAAAACGACTTCAAAGATGGAGACAAAGATGCATTAAAAAACACAGTTTACTCTGCTTTCAAAAGAAAGAGATTGTATTAGAGTGTTTCAGCCCGCCCGATTAGTCTTTGACCCATTGAAATAAGAAAAGCATTCACGAAAAGCCACTTTGTTATAAAAAATCAAAACCAATTTGACACCATCCATCATAGGCCCGCCCAATTTAGACTTCAATATCAAACATATCATTTGCTTATTAAGTCACATAAGCTCTTGTTTTTATTCGTATTAAGGCTTGGGTAAACACAAAGTCACACTGCTCCCTTCCCTTGGGTAATAGACGTTCTGTGGGATAGTATTCGATAGATTTCATTGCGAAAGAGAAAGAATAGACTCGATTTGCATTGAGGAGCTTGCTTAGAAAAAGAAAGATTTCTTTATTGGATTTGTGTTCATGCCCCAGCTTCGGAGGTCCATCTACAATTTACATATAATAAGAAGGCGGCTAATCCATAGAAATAAACAAACCCCTACGAGAGGCAGGCAGGCTATGCTTTAAGCTCAATACGAGCAGTATATTTTATTAAGTATTCTCCTCCAAACAAAGGGAACGTAACCAGATCTAGTTGATAGACTTGCCAAAAAAGATATAGTTTCTGTAGGACCTGAGCCAGCCTATTCATTAGACTTTACAGTACCAGTTCACGAGCCAGCACCAAGTGTCCCGACCGAGATCCATACGCCAATAGGAGTAGGTAAGTCCCATTTGCCAGAGGAAGGAAAGAAAAAAGCCCCTGACTTAGGTAGGTCTAATTCTTCTTTTTTTTATTGCTTTTACGTGCGGTGAAAGAAAAAGATTTCAAAATCTCATACATACGGAAAGGCCAAAGAGTGTTTCAAAACTCTGCTCTAGAAGATACTGCGATGCTATATAATATGTAAACTTAGATTCAAGCTTCAAAAGATCAAAGATGCTCTACTAACTAGATGCTCTATCAAGTCAAGAAAAACAGGCAGCTCACTTACTAACTGAACAATAATAGGCTCGTTTCAAACACGGATGCTTAACATCCGATTATAGTAATTTCTTTATCTACGGGTACAACATCAACTGGCTAGTATGAGTCTGCGGGTACTCCATAAAACTGGGTGGGTCTGCTGGTACTAAATAAACTGGGTCGGAGGCCGGGTACCTATCAAAGAAGGACGGACAGGTGCTATCAGATGGGGGGAACTCCACTGTGCACGAACGAATTTCTTCTTTTTATTAGAGCCAGAGCTTTTTATATACTACAAGCAGCCTTTCGATGGGCATGAGCTCAGCTACTTATATGTTTAGTGGAGGACATGAGCTTAGAAATCAACTTACTCACTTCTAAGACACTTATACTGTCTTAAGAAAGACACTGACACTTCTACTTATAGAATTTAATAGGCTCGCCCAAGGCAAAAGAACATCACGTCCTACCTATATATTTTATTTGAGAAGAAAAATGAGCTCATCTAGCTCACTATATATTATATATAGATTTGGTGTTGATGCCGATAGCTATGAAGAGATAAAGGCTTGGACTGGTACTCAATCAAGTAGATGAAAAAAGGGAAGATCATTCAGGTATACGGGATTTCTCCCTGGTCTCAGTACCTCATTCATCAGTCGCATAAAGGTACTCGGTGCGTGCATGGGTGAGACTGAACGGCATCACGAGCCAAGAAAAGAGGGCAGGAGCTTACGGATCTTGTTTGGGGTTGCCCCGGGTTCCAATTGGAGTTTGAGGAACCATTGGAGTATCTTACTAGTCCATTTCGAATCCGCTTCGCGCCTTTAGGGTAATGAAAGTTCAAGAGCAATTCAATAGCCGTTTTCCTTCTCTTGCTTGTGTCGGGAGTGGCGGGCGTTGGAGTTTTTGCTTTTATGACGGTTTTAGTTGTAATAAAAATGAAAATTTATGCTATATGCCTCTGGTCAAGCAATCTTTTGAGAAAGTAAAGTGAGGGCGCAGCTGTTTCTATGGATTTTTGTAAAAAGCAAGTGAGGCGCGTGCGGCAAGCCAGTTTGATTCCGTCGGACATTCTAGGAGTTAGACGAGCATAATTGGAGTTAGACGAGCCATTCTAGGAGTCTTTCAGTCTTGAAAATGGCAGGAAGTCAAATGGGTAGGAAAGTCTTGAGATTGAAAGCTAGAGAGAAATTTATCTTTATAGTATATATCCCAGTCCTAGGATCAGTCCCGCTTCGCGCCTATTCCGGAAGTTTTTTACCACTGAAGATTAGAAAGTAGCTAAAGACCAGCTACGTATCAAGGGCTCGGGCCGAAACGCATCCTTTATAGTCGATCTACCGCCCATACAGGAACGAATCTCCAGTAAGTGGGTAGCCCATCTGATCTCCCCTACTCTCTCTTTACCTGCTACTGTGCTCAGGCTTCCCTTCGTTCAGCAAATAGGCCAGACCAAGCGCTCGAAAGCAAGTAAAGAATTAGCTCAGGTGAACAGAAAGAAGAAAGAATCAAAAGAAGATTCGGAGATAGTATCCCAGGAATGAGGATATAGAAAAGTCAAGGAACTGAACTGCTCTAAGGCATGGCATATTATAGAATGAGAATGCAGGCCCTTTTTGGCATTCGGCCTATGACTCAACAGTCCAATCTCGGGCAAATGATGGGCTCAACGTGGGTCCCCTGTTTGCGACGAAGATGCTGCAGGTCTTTTACGCTACGCACCATCGAATCCAAGTGGCACCTTTTTCTGCCCGGAGAAAACCGCTTAAGAAATATGCACTCCCTGGATCAACCACATAAGGTACTGAACAGCTACTCCGCTGCCCACACTCGGGTTTTTCCGGTTCCCGCGAAAAGCCAGGAGGCTTAAATGGGTTAAATGGAAGAAAGAATAGAGCAGCAGCCTGCGGCCTTAGTGGCCCCAGTCATCGTCTTTTCAATCTGGATTTACCCGTTGTCGCATTTGATGAGGCCAGCGCCGCGACCCCAATAGCGAAAGGAGTACCTGAATAAGCGATCCTCGAGGCAAACGCAAACGTTTCAAGTCTAATCAAGGTGCCTGCGTCAGACGTTTGTTTTGGGTCTGGTCGGGAAAAATTAAAACTATATAAATAATGATGCGATTGACCGATAAATGGAAACATTGTGGACTTCTCCCCTGGAGGTATACTAGAGTATAGTAAAATCACCCACCCTCGCTTATGTGAGCATTTCGGGCTGAACGAGTGCGGTATCAGCTCTTGGGCTTGGCTAACTAAAAGCAGCAACTCGGTACATCTATTAAACATATCTTTGCTATCGGTGACTTACTTTTCTATGGGCTTACCCTCGCTTCTAGTTGAATACCTATACCTTGCTAAAACACCTATGCTTCTTACTCGACTTAAGCACCTGGTGACTGACCTTGGTTACTAAGAAACCCATTTGATTGACATTGCCATGCCTACTACTACTTTGAAACCGGTGCCTAAACAAATGCATATTTCGATTCTTCCCTGGTGACTTTTCTAAACAATACACCTATCCCATATGCCTATTGATAGTCCTATGCATGCATATCCCTTGCTTACCTATTCCTTGACTTTGACTATTCTGCATAAACCCGTGCAAAAACGAACTCTCTTTCAATGCCTGCCGTTCCACCAAGTAATGCTAATCCCTAGCTGAAACTACTACTCCGGTGTATACATAAACTGAATAAAGTCACTCAATAAACACTTTTTACTACTTTGGTTATCCAAGAGACGAGTACATTTTATATCTAGTTTCCTGAGACTTGACCTAATCCCAATTCCTACTACTACTCATGCCTATACTCTTACTTTTCTGTCTTTTACTGAACTACTTTCCTCAAACATACCATTCTTATCTATTCCATACTCCCTTCTTATCTTTCCTATTCTGAAAAAAGAGAAGCCAGGTGCGTAAGTCAAATAAATCCTTGTTCATACATGGCTTCACAACCATGCCTGGGCCCGGCTCAACATTCTATGAAAAAAATCGAAAAGGGTTTTTGGCCATTCAATCTTGTAAACTAATCGAGACCAAAATTGGATAAAGAGATACAAAAAGGGAGGAATAACCTATTGATAAAAGAACATGAAAGCCTTCTGTTTCCATGGAGGTACAGGAAAGAGTTAGGGGCAATAAAGTAGGTAAAGTGGTGAAATTTTGCGAGCTGTTCCAACCGCTGCTGGATGTGATTCCAAGAGCCAAACAAGAATGAATACCACACAAAAGAGTCAAAACCAGGCTCCCTAATATAATGTTTAACCGATCCATTCCGGATCGATCGAATTGGTACATAAGTTGTAACATGGGAAAAGCAAAGAAAACACAACTTATTTGAATAACCCAGTGACCTAACAATTGTAAAAGTAGGATCTTAGGCAAGCAAGAAGCACTGAAATAATATAATTCAAGTGTACCAGATTCTTTATCATTTCGAGGAAAAGGTTCGGGAGGAAAGGGAAACAACGGAGAGATCCAAATCAAACCTAAATGGTAATGACATGAAAAGTCTTTTTCAAAACCTATAATTAAGGGCGTGACGACGATATACAAGAGGAATAAAAAAAAACTCGTGATTGGTGTGGAAGGAAAGATCTGCTTATGAAATAGTGAAAGAAAGAGTCGTCTCATTTCCTGACTTATTCGTTTTTTCTAATTAATTCACTTCAAGACTGGTTCTTAACCGGAATCGAGAAAAAGCGAGATGATAAGCTTACTATAAAAGGTATACCTTAAGTTCAGTAAGTCAAAAAATAAGTTTGGAGTGAAAGCTCGGCCTGCTTAGCCATCAGTTAGTGCCGATGCATGACTTCTCGGATCACACGGGTTCGTCGAATCGGTCCAATCCTTTTGGAGTCCACTCCGCGTCGGTCTCGGCGAGACATAAAATGCCGTATTGAGAAAGCCAACCACTGCCTTCTCGTCTACATATCCATGTACTCCCGGTCTACGTACGCCACCCATTCATCTCCTGGCCCAGGGTGCTGCGCTGATCGGCTGATAACGGGGCTATACACTTATAGAGCCAACCGGAGAAACTGGGTAGGGGTTGCATCCCAATCGAATGTCGGTTCTCGGGTGCCCACAGTAATAAGTCTAGTGATAGATCGTTAGCTGGTTGTATTCGTTCACTCCTTGGGAAATAGGGCTTCGATAGCCGCCCACTCTACGATCAGTCAATACTCTGATTGCCCGAAGGTGACTGCTGTGGGGGCGATAGCCCCTTGTTTTGGGTGGCCTTCTAGAGGGAATCCCGATAGAAAAGGGTGCCAGTAGAGGGGGAATCACGAAAGTGTTTCGGGTGTCCCGCATAAGGGTAATCTTTTTCTAACGGGTGTCTTAATCTTAAGAAGGGGGAATCCCCAAAGTCGTGGGACTCTACTGTTCAGGACGTACGCTCGTTAAATAGTTTAAGTGGTCATCTATGATAAAACTCAAATCGATAAATTGGTCAATCACGTAAATCACCTATTTAATAATAGAAACCAAGCTCCTCGTGAAGTAGACGTAATGCATACATTTCGAAACTTCATGCTTTTTTTCTCAGTAGGAACAAGATATAGTTGATAGAACAATTGAGTAATTCAAATGGGTTTCGGCAAAAAATGCAAGGTTTTTTAACCATGCATAACATTATGGTTAGAGCAAAATGCTTGTCGAGCTACAACCATAAATAAAAAAGACTTTCTTTTTATGTTGACACGTTTAGTGTCTGTCCGTTCCTCATAGGCCTTTATTTTTCAATAAATAGCAACAATCCCTATCTACCAAAAACCTGATGAAATCAACAATTTTCTATGTGTGACCTAGATAAGTAAAGTTATGTCACAAACCTATCCCACAATAATCATTGATGTATGTAAAAATGAACATTAGCAACGTTTGCGTTTATTAGTTTGCTATGTTTTTGAAGTTTAGTTCCAGGGTGTGTGGTCTGAGGTCCTTGCTGGCAGATCGTTGAGTATAGGTAAAAAGGAGTGGAGTGGTTCGGAGTTCCAGTGTGAAGAGAGGAGGACTCGGTCAAGTTTGGAAAGCGTAGTATTTGCTCCTTTGTGGGTATAGGTGTATTGCTTGCCCAGTAGTGGGACTGAAGATGAAGACCTTGGATTAGAGTGTTTAAATGAAGGATGACTTCACCAACTTGTTCCAATGCCGGACCTAACCAAAGTTCACTAATTGACCCCAAACGCAAAAACAAAGTATTCTATTATGTTATGTTTTTCTGGTCCGCTTGTGTATTTTTTTTTAACAGTTTACAACACGAATCTGGAATCACCAAAGCATATTGTTCCAGAAGGCGTATTGCCTCCATCGCTTTACTTACTGATAGGGTGAAACTCACAAAGGTAGAACCACCTAACCTAGGTCATCAAAGAGTTGCTACTCAGCTCTGCGTACGATTTAGCTTTCAATGTCTTATCGAAAGCGTTAGGTAGTTAACCTAGTCTGATCTACTCCAACAGTTCGCCTTCAGCTCACCTTGGTCCAAGCCTCTTATTTTTATTTCTTGATGGATAAAAAATCTTATTCATACCCGAGTTTGCTGAATTTCCCTCTCTGACTCTCTCTTGCTTCAGCGGATTCGTATACCATTGCTTTAAAGAAAGACGGTTCCCCATAGCCTTCTTTCTTTATTCTCGCCAGTGGGATCTCTCCTCAATCAAATCAAAAAGGCGAGTTCTACTCCAGGAAAGACTTGACTTGACTTTACCTTATCCCTTTTTTCCATGTTCTGTCTACGCCGACAAGGCATTCCCTTCTTCGCACGGCGTACTATTTTTCTAGAACTCTTTTGAGTCGAACCTACAATAGGAATATAAAGTATCTATTCAAAGAATGGCTTTTAAATAGAGTCCCCTGCCAGGATGTTATGCAGAAATATGCATCGATAGGATAAAATTTAATGTGTTAAGCATAACGCGGAAGTCGCATGATTCTAGCTTCAACCTCCTCTTACAACGATTTTGGAGATAGTAAGCAAGACTTTCTACGCTACGATCTTGCTTATCTTCTAATATTTCTAGTTAGAAGAAGGAATGATCGAGAAAAGAACTCCGTCAAGAAAAGCAAGCATGAGAAAAGGATAGCACCATCGGCTTAGAGGAATCTTTTCTATCTGGCTGTGCTTGATGCATACATAGTTTTTGATTGAAATAAAAGTATGGGCTTTTTTGTTGGTGCTTTATCCACTAATGATGATGATTCTACCGCTGTTGGGTTTAGACTAGTCCTCTTCTTGCTGGGGTGCTTTACCAATCTATACATCTGGTGAGGGATCAGCTGTGAAGCTAGAAAAAAAAGCCAGATGAGGCTGGTGACAAGTTCAAATTGTACTGTGACCAATATCTGACCGAGAAATGATTGGCTTCCCCTTCCGCCAACCAAAGGGCGATCCTAACCAATGGGCCAGAGGTGGGTTTGTCAATCAGTAAGTAAGTAAATTAGGGTCACGGCTTTATAACCATGTGTTTACAGGCCGCGGGAATATCTCGCACTTTCAAAATAGAGGTGGGGGCGCTGACGCTTAAGTCGATGGAAACTTAAGGTTTCGATAACACTGGGAGTCTGCAGCTCATTCTACTGCAAAACCAACCCGGAGATCGACTCGTGGGAAAAGACAGAATGATCAGGAAGAAAGTCTGATGGAAAGAAATTATTATTCGCTAACTCACTTCCGAGATCAAGCTCAGGAGAAATAGCATCCTTTGAACTCCGGGAAATAACATCCATCCCTAGGCACTTAACCCCCGGTAAAGTCGCTTTCATTCTCATGTTAATGATCCCGGAGCTTGTGCTTATGATTGAAACTTCTGCTTTTTCTCAATATGAGACCCGCTCCATTGTTGCCAAAAAAATCCAAAAGAAATAAACTTGACCAGTCATATATCGATATAATTGTGAAATATGACATTAAAGAATCTTTCTCTTGGTAATTTTCCAAATCCTCCACCAATTTATCCTTGTCTTATTTTGCAATTAAGATCTTTTATTTATTTAAATAAAAGTACCCATTATTGTACATTCCTTTGTTAGGCATTATCTCCTGGATCCACTACCTATTCGATCAATATTGTTACTTTTCCTAATGGTTTTTCTTTTTTTTTAGGATTTTTATCCATTTGAGAAAGACGTCCGCTATTTCTTCAAAGAAAGAGGTTTCACTCCTACCATGGGATCTAGCGGCTCCAGCCGCATTGACGAGAGTCTTTCTTTGCGACAACGATTGCACGATAAAGATAAAAGTGTTCGTGAGCCCGTCGCTTTCTTATCTTGCACGAGCATCGTCGTCCCCATCACTTCCTCATTCTCAGCCTTTAGAGGAGGAGTGTAAGATACTTTTTTCTTTGTCCTTAGTGTTCTAACTTTAGCTCTTATTTCTTCTCATCGTTGCATTTGCTTCGGCCTACAAAAGCTCGGCCGAGCGTTCGGTTCGGGGAATATAATAAACTCGAACAAGACCAGGGTCGGCCGACCCATAAGAAGACACAGATAAAGATAGGTAAACTGATTAAGAGGTATATTTTAAAAGCAAGACAGAGACAGGTAAATAAGGACTCACTTCTTCAAATTGGAATTTTGAGATCACGTCGATTTTTTATCTTCCAAAATTCTTATGAAAAATAAGTAGAAAAGGAAGTTGTCCAATACAATAGAAAAAAGTCTATCAGCAAACGTACGTATTTTCAAATGAGATTCAGATGCCTCTCAAAACGTTTTCTACAAATGTGAGCCATCGCTTGTGAACTTTCAAACCTTCATTCTATCATATCCCTCAACCTTTACCCCGGCACTATTGTCATTTTGAATGCCCAGGAACCTACCTTTATAACCATCAAGTCAAGCCCGCCTATAATTACTTGGGAGTAGGAAAAGCAGCACCTATCTATCGCGATTTATCGAGCCTCGCATATCTCGCACAGCCGAACTAGGAATAACTTTCTACGCCCTGTAATGTCAACAGCAAGCTCCGTGAGTGAGTAAGCTTCAAGCATTGGCCCTTCTCCTGAAACTTCTTTCATTCAGCGCAGGAATCGAAGCAGCATCTCTGCGAGACAAAGAAAGATCTGAATCAGGCTTCTCCAACCAAGTAGTCGTACGTACTCTCGCCCAATCCTACTGAATTCTTTTTTTTTAATCAATATGGGCTGTTGATAGGAAAGTAGTCTCCATCGGGATTCTTTCCGTTCCGGATGCTCCGTCCAATCGTCCGTAAGATAGACTTCTTCATTAATTAAGCTATTTAACCCTTTCATATAAAGGCGTGACCTATTAGCTAGACCCCTAACCCCGGGTTAAAAGCCCAGTGTTAAAAAGTAGCCCAACCCAAAAAAGAAGAGGCTTATAAATGAGTGCTGGAGCATATTCATGATATCTTCTTTTAAGGCCCTGCCTTCCTGCTTGTGTGCTGAAAGAGTAGATTTCAAAATAGAAAGAAATGTAGTTCCCAGGGACAATCCACTTCTTATATCTGAATATGTCACTAACTTGCCCTATTCAATGATCTGATAACGAAGCAACAAGAAAACCTCATCTACTTCTCTGCAAAAAAGAAGAGGTCACTCCCAACTTGATAAGCACGCCGACCAAGCCTGCTGGCACGCTAATCTCCTCCTCGGGTGTCTTTCAACGTCATTCAATTCTCATAGATCAAGTACTTAGGGGTTGGAGCAATCACCAGACCTGTCTTACTCTGATTCCGAAAAGGATTTTATTGCAAAGGCCTGGTTGATTTACTACTTCAACTACTGGTATAGATACACAGGAATTGGACTGAAAAGAAGCAAATGGTACTTCTTCTCCACAACGATGATCGAAAGAACTCAATGGAATCCCTTCTTCAAACTGTTGTAGCTGCTGCTCCGAAGATAAGTTTTTCTCTTTCCTGAGTACATGGAAGATACCAGACTCGTTCCTTCTGGTTTTTTGTTTCAACTATTATTTATATAAACAAGATCACAATAATCTTTTCAAGAGGTGGATCTCGACACCCAAAGCCAGATCTGGACATATCCTCCTAAAAAAAGGAAGGCAAAGCTAGTTATTGCCCTTCAATTGCCTCTGCTCACAACCCTATTTCCGACAAGTAGGTGGCTAAGAACTAACCTCTGATCCAAGGCCCCTGACTCTGCCTTTATATATTGTGTTCCGCCAACAGCTCCCGTTGCCGCCCTAACTGCCTCACCCACCGCCTGCTTCCCCGGAGAACTCCATAAAGGGATGAGCTTTTCTAATTGATAGGAGTTGTGTTTCTTCTTCTTGTATATATAGTAAGGCGCTTTTTTGAAAGAAAGATGCACTGGGACAGGTAAACTCCGTTTCAATAAATGTCTTTTAACTACTAAATAGTACATAACTCTGGTAGCTTAAAGAAGTCATCCTTCCTTTCCTCAAACTCGATAAGTCAGAGAGACTTTGATTGGGCAGCTATTCGCTCGACTTTTTTGAAATCCATTAGCAGTTGGTTTTCATCATCATTCATTCGAAAGTAGAGAGGAAGCATCAGCTTGGACACGTGAAATTAAAGATACAGTAGAAGATGAGTTTGATGAATAT
>JAJGRX010001499.1:0-2500 GCA_025461125.1 Carex kokanica
CATGCCCCCGCCGGTGCTTTGCGCTGGTGCTGCTGGCGGCTCATGCGTCGGGTGCTGCCAGGTAAATGCCCAAGGGTTGTAGCATGCCCCCCGCCGGTGCGCCAGCCACGCAAAAAGCGGGGGAAGTCGGTTGAGCGGGGAGGCCCCAAGCGTGGGGGAATCCACGCAAAAGGCGGGGGAAGTCGGCCTTTAGGGCGTTAGCCCAAGCGTGGTGGTCGGCCAGCGCAAAAGCGGGGGGAAGTCGGCTGAGCGGGGAGCACCAGCGCTACGTTGGGGCGCACACGCAAAAGCGGGGGGGAAGTCGGCTGAGGCGGGCAGCCCCAAGCGGGGTGAAGTCGGCTGAGCGGGGAGCCCCAGCGCGGGGGGCGGCCACGCAAAAGCGGGGGGAAGGTCGGCTGAGCGGGGAGCCCCAGCGCGGGGTGCGGCCACGCAAAGCGGGGGGAAGTCGGCTGAGAAGGGAGCCCAGCGGGGTGAAGTCGGCTGCGCGGGGAGCCCAAGCGTGGGGGGGAAGCCACGCAAAAGCGGGGGAAGTTCGGCTTAGCGGGATCCCAAGCGTGGGGGCGGCCACGCAAAGCGGGGGAAGGCGGCTTGATCGGGGAGCCCAGCGTGGGGGCTCCAAGCAACAGCGGGGGAAGTCGGCTGAGCGGGGATAGCCCCAGCGTGGAGGGCGCGCAAAAGGGGGGAAGTCGTCTGAAGCGGGGGGGCAGCCCAAGCGGGGTTGAAAGTCGGATGTGAGCGGGGAGCCCCAGCGCGGGAGCGGCACGGGCAAACGGTGGACGTCGGCTGAGCGGGGGATGCACAAGCGGGGTGAAGTCGGTCTGGCGGGAGCCCCAGCTGCGGGGTGCGGCCACGCAAAGCGGGGGGAAGTCGGCTGAGAAGGGAGCCCAGCGTGGTGAAGTCGGCTGAGCGGGGAGCCCCAGCGTGGGGGCGCCACGCAAAAAGCGGGGGAAGTTGGCTGAGCGGGGAGCCGCAGCGGGGGGGGCGGCCACGCAAAAGCGGGGGGAAGCCGGCTGAGCGGGGAGCCCCAGCGTGGGGGCAGCCACGCAAAAGCGGGGGGAAGCCGGCTGAGCGGGGATCCCAAGCGTGGGGGAAGCCGGCTGAGCGGGGAGCCCAAGCGTGGGGGAAGCCACACAAAAGCGGGGGGAAGGCACGCAAAAGCGGGGGAAGTCGGCTGAGCGGGGAGCCCCAGCGGGGTGAAGTCGGCTGAGCGGGGAGCGGCCACGCAAAGCGGGGGGAAGTCGGCTGAGAGGGGAGCCCAAGCGGGGTGAAGTCGGCTGAGCGGGGAGCCCCAGCGTGGGGGCGGCCACGCAAAAGCGGGGGGAAGTCGGCTGAGCGGTGGAAAAAGGGCCCAGCGGGGTGCTCTGCGCTAGTGCATCCACATAAAATGGGGGGGAGCCTGGGGGATTTCCAGGGGGTGGTAACCCTGGGCGTGGCTGGAGACCCAAATCCAGTTTTCCCCTATAGGGGGAGGGATATTTGGAAGGGGCGCCCCCTCATGTACATGCCAAGCGGTGTACATGGCCCCGACCAGCGGGAAAAAACGGCCCGAGCGGGGGATAAACGCGGCCCGAGCGGGGGATAAACGCGGACCGAGCGGGTCGGAAACACGGATCGAGCGGGTCGGAAACACGGATCGAGCGGGTCGAAAACACGGACCGAGCGGCTGAAAAACGCGACCCAGCGGTGGAAAAACACGGACCGAGCGGCTGAAAAACACGATCGAGCGGGGGAAAAACACGGACCGAGCGGCTGAAAAAACACGATGGAGCGGGGGAAAAACACGGACCGAGCGGCTGAAAAAACACGATTGAGCGGGGGAGAAAACACGGACCGAGCGGCTGAAAAACACGACCCAGCGGGTGAAAAACACGGAACGAGCGGCTGAAAAAACACGATAGAGCGGGGGAAAACACGGACCGAGCGGCTTAAGAAACACCATTGAGCGGGGGAAAAACACGGACCGAGCGGCTGAAAAACACGATTGAGCGGGGAGAAACACGGACCAAGCGGGGGAAAAACACGGACCCAGCGGCTTAATAACACGGACCAAGCGGGGGAGAAACACGGACCAAGCGGCTTAAAAACACGATTGAGCGGGGGAAAAACACGGACCGAGCGGCTGAAAAACACGATTGAGCGGGGAGAAACACGGACCAAGCGGGGGAAAAACACGGACCCAGCGGCTTAATAACACAGACCAAGCGGTGGAGAAACACGGACCAAGCGGGGGAAAAACACGGACCAAGCGGCTTAAAAACACGATTGAGCGGGGGAAAAACACGGACCAAGCGGGGGAAAAACGCGGACCAAGCGGGGGAGAAACACGGACCGAGCGGCTTAAGAACACGATTGAGCGGGGGGAAAACACGGACCGAGCGGGGAAAAACACGGACCGAGCGGGGGAAAAACACGGACCGAGCGGGGGAAAACACAGACCGAGCGGGGGGAACACGCACGGAGACAGCGGGGCTGCAACTGGGTTGGACAGTTTTTGGTCCAA
>JAJGRX010001499.1:12500-15000 GCA_025461125.1 Carex kokanica
GGGGTGGTAACCCTGGGCGTGGCTGGAGCCCCAAATCCAGTATTCCCCTATAGGGGGGCAAGATTTTCAAAAGGGGTGCCCCCCCATGTACATGCCCAAGGGTGTACATGCCCCCGCCGGTGCTTTGCGCTGGTGCTGCTGGCGCTCAGCGTCGGTGCTGCCATGTACATGCCCAAGGGTGTACATGCCCCCGCCGGTGCAGCCACGCAAAAGCGGGGGGAAGTCGGTTGAGCGGGGAGCCCAAGCGTGGGGGAAGCCACGCAAAAGCGGGGGAAGTCGGCTTAGCGGGGAGCCCAAGCGTGGGGGCGGCCACGCAAAAGCGGGGGAAGTCGGCTGAGCGGGGAGCCCCAGCGTGGGGGCGCCACGCAAAAGCGGGGGAAGTCGGCTGAGCGGGCAGCCCAAGCGGGGTGAAGTCGGCTGAGCGGGGAGCCCCAGCGCGGGGGGCGGCCACGCAAAGCGGGGGGAAGTCGGCTGAGCGGGGAGCCCCAGCGCGGGGTGCGGCCACGCAAAGCGGGGGGAAGTCGGCTGAGAAGGGAGCCCCAGCGGGGTGAAGTCGGCTGAGCGGGGAGCCCAAGCGTGGGGGAAGCCCCGCAAAAGCGGGGGAAGTCGGCTTAGCGGGGAGCCCAAGCGTGGGGGCGGCCACGCAAAAGCGGGGGAAGTCGGCTGAGCGGGGAGCCCCAGCGTGGGGGCGCCACGCAAAAGCGGGGGAAGTCGGCTGAGCGGGGAGCCCCAGCGTGGGGGCGCCACGCAAAAGCGGGGGAAGTCGGCTGAGCGGGCAGCCCAAGCGGGGTGAAGTCGGCTGAGCGGGGAGCCCCAGCGCGGGGGGCGGCCACGCAAAGCGGGGGGAAGTCGGCTGAGCGGGGAGCCCAAGCGGGGTGAAGTCGGCTGAGCGGGGAGCCCCAGCGCGGGGTGCGGCCACGCAAAGCGGGGGGAAGTCGGCTGAGAAGGGAGCCCCAGCGGGGTGAAGTCGGCTGAGCGGGGAGCCCCAGCGTGGGGGCGCCACGCAAAAGCGGGGGAAGTCGGCTGAGCGGGGAGCCGCAGCGGGGGGGCGGCCACGCAAAAGCGGGGGGAAGCCGGCTGAGCGGGGAGCCCCAGCGTGGGGGCAGCCACGCAAAAGCGGGGGGAAGCCGGCTGAGCGGGGATCCCAAGCGTGGGGGAAGCCGGCTGAGCGGGGAGCCCAAGCGTGGGGGAAGCCACACAAAAGCGGGGGGAAGGCACGCAAAAGCGGGGGAAGTCGGCTCAGCGGGGAGCCCCAGCGGGGTGAAGTCGGCTGAGCGGGGAGCGGCCACGCAAAGCGGGGGGAAGTCGGCTGAGAGGGGAGCCCAAGCGGGGTGAAGTCGGCTGAGCGGGGAGCCCCAGCGCGGGGGCGGCCACGCAAAGCGGGGGGAAGTCGGCTGAGAGGGGAGCCCAAGCGGGGTGAAGTCGGCTGAGCGGGGAGCCGCAGCGGGGGGCGGCCACGCAAAAGCGGGGGAAGCCGGCTGAGCGGGGAGCGCCAGCGTGGGGGCAGCGCAAAAGCGGGGGGAAGTCGGCCAGCGGGGGGATCCCAAGCGTGGGGGAGCCCAGCGGGGGGAAGTCGGCTGAGCGGGGAACCCAAGCGTGGGCGCAGCCACGCAAAAGCGGGGGGAAGTCGGCCGAGCGGGGAGCCCAAGCGTGGGGGCGGCCAAGTTTGAAAAAAAAAATTGAAACCCGAAAAAAAATTTTGAATTTTGAAAAAAAAAATTGAAATTTGAAAAAAATTTGAAATTTGAAAAAAATTTGAAATTTGAAAAAAGTTTGAATTTTCGAAAAAATTTGAATTTTGAAAAAAAATTTGAAATTTGAAAAAATTTTGAAATTTAAAAAAAAATCGGTTTATCGGGTCAAGTTGCGTGCAAAACTGGTGAGATCGCGTAAAAAAACGGTGCAACACGACCGTTTATGACATGGGGGATTTTCAGGGGGTGGTAACCCTGGGCGTGGCTGGAGCCCCAAATCCAGTATTCCCCTATAGGGGGGCAAGATTTTCAAAAGGGGTGCCCCCCCATGTACATGCCCAAGGGTGTACATGCCCCCGCCGGTGCTTTACGCTGGTGCTGCTGGCGCTCAGCGTCGGTGCTGCCATGTACATGCCCAAGGGTGTACATGCCCCCGCCGGTGCAGCCACGCAAAAGCGGGGGGAAGTCGGTTGAGCGGGGAGCCCAAGCGTGGGGGAAGCCACGCAAAAGCGGGGGAAGTCGGCTTAGCGGGGAGCCCAAGCGTGGGGTCGGCCACGCAAAAGCGGGGGAAGTCGGCTGAGCGGGGAGCCCCAGCGTGGGGGCGCCACGCAAAAGCGGGGGAAGTCGGCTGAGCGGGCAGCCCAAGCGGGGTGAAGTCGGCTGAGCGGGGAGCCCCAGCGCGGGGGGCGGCCACGCAAAGCGGGGGGAAGTCGGCTGAGCGGGGAGCCCCAGCGCGGGGTGCGGCCACGCAAAGCGGGGGGAAGTCGGCTGAGACGGGAGCCCCAGCGGGGTGAAGTCGGCTGAGC
>JAJGRX010001499.1:25000-30000 GCA_025461125.1 Carex kokanica
CCACGCAAAAGCGGGGGGAAGTCGGCTGAGAGGGGAGCCCAAGCGGGGTGATGTCGGCTGAGCGGGGAGCCCCAGCGTGGGGGCAGCGCAAAAGCGGGGGGATCCCAAGCGTGGGGGAGCCCAGCGGGGGGAAGTCGGCTGAGCGGGGAGCCCAAGCGGGGTGAAGTCGGCTGAGCGGGGAGCCCCAGCGCGGGGGGCGGCCACGCAAGCGCGGGGCGAAGTCGGCTGAGAGGGGAGCCCAAGCGGGGTGAAGTCGGCTGAGCGGGGAGCCCCAGCGCGGGGGGCGGCCACGCAAAGCGGGGGGAAGTCGGCTGAGCGGGGAGCCCCAGCGGGGTGAAGTCGGCTGAGCGGGGAGCCCCAGCGCGGGGGGCAGCCACGCAAAGCGGGGGGAAGTCGGCTGAGAGGGGAGCCCAAGCGGGGTGAAGTCGGCTGAGCGGGGAGCCCCAGCGCGGGGGCGGCCACGCAAAGCGGGGGGAAGTCGGCTGAGAGGGGAGCCCAAGCGGGGTGAAGTCGGCTGAGCGGGGAGCCGCAGCGGGGGGCGGCCACGCAAAAGCGGGGGAAGCCGGCTGAGCGGGGAGCGCCAGCGTGGGGGCAGCGCAAAAGCGGGGGGAAGTCGGCCAGCGGGGGGATCCCAAGCGTGGGGGAGCCCAGCGGGGGGAAGTCGGCTGAGCGGGGAACCCAAGCGTGGGCGCCGCCACGCAAAAGCGGGGGGAAGTCGGCCGAGCGGGGAGCCCAAGCGTGGGGGCGGCCAAGTTTGAAAAAAAAAATTGAAACCCGAAAAAAAATTTTGAATTTTGAAAAAAAAATTGAAATTTGAAAAAAATTTGAAATTTGAAAAAAATTTGAAATTTGAAAAAAATTTGAAATTTGAAAAAAGTTTGAATTTTCGAAAAAATTTGAATTTTGAAAAAAAATTTGAAATTTTAAAAAATTTTGAAATTTAAAAAAAAATCGGTTTATCGGGTCAAGTTGCGTGCAAAACTGGTGAGATCGCGTAAAAAAAACGGTGCAACACGACCGTTTATGACATGGGGGATTTTCAGGGGGTGGTAACCCTGGGCGTGGCTGGAGCCCCAAATCCAGTATTCCCCTATAGGGGGGCAAGATTTTCAAAAGGGGTGCCCCCCCATGTACATGCCCAAGGGTGTACATGCCCCCGCCGGTGCTTTGCGCTGGTGCTGCTGGCGCTCAGCGTCGGTGCTGCCATGTACATGCCCAAGGGTGTACATGCCCCCGCCGGTGCAGCCACGCAAAAGCGGGGGGAAGTCGGTTGAGCGGGGAGCCCAAGCGTGGGGGAAGCCACGCAAAAGCGGGGGAAGTCGGCTTAGCGGGGAGCCCAAGCGTGGGGGCGGCCACGCAAAAGCGGGGGAAGTCGGCTGAGCGGGGAGCCCCAGCGTGGGGGCGCCACGCAAAAGCGGGGGAAGTCGGCTGAGCGGGCAGCCCAAGCGGGGTGAAGTCGGCTGAGCGGGGAGCCCCAGCGCGGGGGGCGGCCACGCAAAGCGGGGGGAAGTCGGCTGAGCGGGGAGCCCCAGCGCGGGGTGCGGCCACGCAAAGCGGGGGGAAGTCGGCTGAGAAGGGAGCCCCAGCGGGGTGAAGTCGGCTGAGCGGGGAGCCCAAGCGTGGGGGAAGCCCCGCAAAAGCGGGGGAAGTCGGCTTAGCGGGGAGCCCAAGCGTGGGGGCGGCCACGCAAAAGCGGGGGAAGTCGGCTGAGCGGGGAGCCCCAGCGTGGGGGCGCCACGCAAAAGCGGGGGAAGTCGGCTGAGCGGGGAGCCCCAGCGTGGGGGCGCCACGCAAAAGCGGGGGAAGTCGGCTGAGCGGGCAGCCCAAGCGGGGTGAAGTCGGCTGAGCGGGGAGCCCCAGCGCGGGGGGCGGCCACGCAAAGCGGGGGGAAGTCGGCTGAGCGGGGAGCCCAAGCGGGGTGAAGTCGGCTGAGCGGGGAGCCCCAGCGCGGGGTGCGGCCACGCAAAGCGGGGGGAAGTCGGCTGAGAAGGGAGCCCCAGCGGGGTGAAGTCGGCGGAGCGGGGAGCCCCAGCGTGGGGGCGCCACGCAAAAGCGGGGGAAGTCGGCTGAGCGGGGAGCCGCAGCGGGGGGGGCGGCCACGCAAAAGCGGGGGGAAGCCGGCTGAGCGGGGAGCCCCAGCGTGGGGGCAGCCACGCAAAAGCGGGGGGAAGCCGGCTGAGCGGGGATCCCAAGCGTGGGGGAAGCCGGCTGAGCGGGGAGCCCAAGCGTGGGGGAAGCCACACAAAAGCGGGGGGAAGGCACGCAAAAGCGGGGGAAGTCGGCTCAGCGGGGAGCCCCAGCGGGGTGAAGTCGGCTGAGCGGGGAGCGGCCACGCAAAGCGGGGGGAAGTCGGCTGAGAGGGGAGCCCAAGCGGGGTGAAGTCGGCTGAGCGGGGAGCCCCAGCGCGGGGGCGGCCACGCAAAGCGGGGGGAAGTCGGCTGAGAGGGGAGCCCAAGCGGGGTGAAGTCGGCTGAGCGGGGAGCCGCAGCGGGGGGCGGCCACGCAAAAGCGGGGGAAGCCGGCTGAGCGGGGAGCGCCAGCGTGGGGGCAGCGCAAAAGCGGGGGGAAGTCGGCCAGCGGGGGGATCCCAAGCGTGGGGGAGCCCAGCGGGGGGAAGTCGGCTGAGCGGGGAACCCAAGCGTGGGCGCAGCCACGCAAAAGCGGGGGGAAGTCGGCCGAGCGGGGAGCCCAAGCGTGGGGGCGGCCAAGTTTGAAAAAAAAAATTGAAACCCGAAAAAAAAATTTTGAATTTTGAAAAAAAAATTGAAATTTGAAAAAAATTTGAAATTTGAAAAAAATTTGAAATTTGAAAAAAGTTTGAATTTTCGAAAAAATTTGAATTTTGAAAAAAAATTTGAAATTTGAAAAAATTTTGAAATTTAAAAAAAAAATCGGTTTATCGGGTCAAGTTGCGTGCAAAACTGGTGAGATCGCGTAAAAAAACGGTGCAACACGACCGTTTATGACATGGGGGATTTTCAGGGGGTGGTAACCCTGGGCGTGGCTGGAGCCCCAAATCCAGTATTCCCCTATAGGGGGGCAAGATTTTCAAAAGGGGTGCCCCCCCATGTACATGCCCAAGGGTGTACATGCCCCCGCCGGTGCTTTGCGCTGGTGCTGCTGGCGCTCAGCGTCGGTGCTGCCATGTACATGCCCAAGGGTGTACATGCCCCCGCCGGTGCAGCCACGCAAAAGCGGGGGGAAGTCGGTTGAGCGGGGAGCCCAAGCGTGGGGGAAGCCACGCAAAAGCGGGGGAAGTCGGCTTAGCGGGGAGCCCAAGCGTGGGGTCGGCCACGCAAAAGCGGGGGAAGTCGGCTGAGCGGGGAGCCCCAGCGTGGGGGCGCCACGCAAAAGCGGGGGAAGTCGGCTGAGCGGGCAGCCCAAGCGGGGTGAAGTCGGCTGAGCGGGGAGCCCCAGCGCGGGGGGCGGCCACGCAAAGCGGGGGGAAGTCGGCTGAGCGGGGAGCCCCAGCGCGGGGTGCGGCCACGCAAAGCGGGGGGAAGTCGGCTGAGAAGGGAGCCCCAGCGGGGTGAAGTCGGCTGAGCGGGGAGCCCAAGCGTGGGGGAAGCCACGCAAAAGCGGGGGAAGTCGGCTTAGCGGGGAGCCCAAGCGTGGGGGCGGCCACGCAAAAGCGGGGGAAGTCGGCTGAGCGGGGAGCCCCAGCGTGGGGGCGCCACGCAAAAGCGGGGGAAGTCGGCTGAGCGGGGAGCCCCAGCGTGGGGGCGCCACGCAAAAGCGGGGGAAGTCGGCTGAGCGGGCAGCCCAAGCGGGGTGAAGTCGGCTGAGCGGGGAGCCCCAGCGCGGGGGGCGGCCACGCAAAGCGGGGGGAAGTCGGCTGAGCGGGGAGCCCAAGCGGGGTGAAGTCGGCTGAGCGGGGAGCCCCAGCGCGGGGTGCGGCCACGCAAAGCGGGGGGAAGTCGGCTGAGAAGGGAGCCCCAGCGGGGTGAAGTCGGCTGAGCGGGGAGCCCCAGCGTGGGGGCGCCACGCAAAAGCGGGGGAAGTCGGCTGAGCGGGGAGCCGCAGCGGGGGGGCGGCCACGCAAAAGCGGGGGGAAGCCGGCTGAGCGGGGAGCCCCAGCGTGGGGGCAGCCACGCAAAAGCGGGGGGAAGCCGGCTGAGCGGGGATCCCAAGCGTGGGGGAAGCCGGCTGAGCGGGGAGCCCAAGCGTGGGGGAAGCCACACAAAAGCGGGGGGAAGGCACGCAAAAGCGGGGGAAGTCGGCTGAGCGGGGAGCCCCAGCGGGGTGAAGTCGGCTGAGCGGGGAGCGGCCACGCAAAGCGGGGGGAAGTCGGCTGAGAGGGGAGCCCAAGCGGGGTGAAGTCGGCTGAGCGGGGAGCCCCAGCGTGGGGGCGGCCACGCAAAAGCGGGGGGAAGTCGGCTGAGCGGTGGAAAAAGGGCCCAGCGGGGTGCTCTGCGCTAGTGCATCCACATAAAATGGGGGGGAGCCTGGGGGATTTCCAGGGGGTGGTAACCCTGGGCGTGGCTGGAGACCCAAATCCAGTTTTCCCCTATAGGGGGAGGGATATTTGGAAGGGGCGCCCCCTCATGTACATGCCAAGCGGTGTACATGGCCCCGACCAGCGGGAAAAAACGGCCCGAGCGGGGGATAAACGCGGCCCGAGCGGGGGATAAACGCGGACCGAGCGGGTCGGAAACACGGATCGAGCGGGTCGGAAACACGGATCGAGCGGGTCGAAAACACGGACCGAGCGGCTGAAAAACGCGACCCAGCGGTGGAAAAACACGGACCGAGCGGCTGAAAAACACGATCGAGCGGGGGAAAAACACGGACCGAGCGGCTGAAAAAACACGATGGAGCGGGGGAAAAACACGGACCGAGCGGCTGAAAAAACACGATTGAGCGGGGGAGAAACACGGACCGAGCGGCTGAAAAACACGACCCAGCGGGTGAAAAACACGGAACGAGCGGCTGAAAAAACACGATAGAGCGGGGGAAAACACGGACCGAGCGGCTTAAGAAACACCATTGAGCGGGGGAAA
>JAJGRX010001499.1:40000-42500 GCA_025461125.1 Carex kokanica
AGCCCCAGCGCGGGGGCGGCCACGCAAAGCGGGGGGGAAGTCGGCTGAGAGGGGAGCCCAAGCGGGGTGAAGTCGGCTGAGCGGGGAGCCGCAGCGGGGGGCGGCCACGCAAAAGCGGGGGAAGCCGGCTGAGCGGGGAGCGCCAGCGTGGGGGCAGCGCAAAAGCGGGGGGGAAGTCCGGCCAGCGGGGGGATCCCAAGCGTGGGGGAGCCCAGCGGGGGGAAGTCGGCTGAGCGGGGAACCCAAGCGTGGGCGCAGCCACGCAAAAGCGGGGGGAAGTCGGCCGAGCGGGGAGCCCAAGCGTGGGGGCGGCCAAGTTTGAAAAAAAAAAATTGAAACCCGAAAAAAAAATTTGAATTTTGAAAAAAAAATTGAAATTTGAAAAAATTTGAAATTTGAAATTGAAAAGTTTGGAAATTTCGAAAAAATTTGAATTTGAAAAAAAATTTGAAATTTGAAAAAATTTGAAATTTAAAAAAAAATCGGTTGATCGGTTCAAGTTGGCGTGCAAAACTGGTGAGATCGCTGAAAAAAAACGGTGCAACACGACGTATTAATGAACATGGGGGATTTCGGCTGAGCGGGGAGCCGCAGCGGGGGGGCGGCCACGCAAAAGGGGGGAAGCCGGCTGAGCGGGGGCCCCAGCGTGGGGGCAGCCACGCAAAAGCGGGGGGAAGCCGGCTGAGCGGGGATCCCAAGCGTGGGGGAAGCCGGCTGAGCGGGGAGCCCAAGCGTGGGGGAAGCCACACAAAAGCGGGGGGAAGGCACGCAAAAGCGGGGGAAGTCGGCTCAGCGGGGAGCCCCAGCGGGGTGAAGTCGGCTGAGCGGGGAGCGGCCACGCAAAGCGGGGGGAAGTCGGCTGAGAGGGGAGCCCAAGCGGGGTGAAGTCGGCTGAGCGGGGAGCCCCAGCGCGGGGGCGGCCACGCAAAGCGGGGGGAAGTCGGCTGAGAGGGGAGCCCAAGCGGGGTGAAGTCGGCTGAGCGGGGAGCCGCAGCGGGGGGCGGCCACGCAAAAGCGGGGGAAGCCGGCTGAGCGGGGAGCGCCAGCGTGGGGGCAGCGCAAAAGCGGGGGGAAGTCGGCCAGCGGGGGGATCCCAAGCGTGGGGGAGCCCAGCGGGGGGAAGTCGGCTGAGCGGGGAACCCAAGCGTGGGCGCAGCCACGCAAAAGCGGGGGGAAGTCGGCCGAGCGGGGAGCCCAAGCGTGGGGGCGGCCAAGTTTGAAAAAAAAAATTGAAACCCGAAAAAAAATTTTGAATTTTGAAAAAAAAATTGAAATTTGAAAAAAATTTGAAATTTGAAAAAAATTTGAAATTTGAAAAAAGTTTGAATTTTCGAAAAAATTTGAATTTTGAAAAAAAATTTGAAATTTGAAAAAATTTTGAAATTTAAAAAAAAATCGGTTTATCGGGTCAAGTTGCGTGCAAAACTGGTGAGATCGCGTAAAAAAACGGTGCAACACGACCGTTTATGACATGGGGGATTTTCAGGGGGTGGTAACCCTGGGCGTGGCTGGAGCCCCAAATCCAGTATTCCCCTATAGGGGGGCAAGATTTTCAAAAGGGGTGCCCCCCCATGTACATGCCCAAGGGTGTACATGCCCCCGCCGGTGCTTTGCGCTGGTGCTGCTTGGCGCTCAGCGTCGGTGCTGCCATGTACATGCCCAAGGGTGTACATGCCCCCGCCGGTGCAGCCACGCAAAAGCGGGGGGAAGTCGGTTGAGCGGGGAGCCCAAGCGTGGGGGAAGCCACGCAAAAGCGGGGGAAGTCGGCTTAGCGGGGAGCCCAAGCGTGGGGGCGGCCACGCAAAAGCGGGGAAGTCGCTGAGCGGGGAGCCCCAGCGTGGGGGGCGCCACGCAAAGCGGGGGAAGTCGGCTGAGCGGGCAGCCCAAGCGGGGTGAAGTCGGCTGAGCGGGGAGCCCCAGCGCGGGGGGCGGCCACGCAAAGCGGGGGGAAGTCGGCTGAGCGGGGAGCCCAGCGCGGGGTGCGGCACGCAAAGCGGGGGGAAAGTCGGCTGGAGAAGGGAGCCCCAGCGGGGTGAAGTCGCTGAGCGGGAGCCCAAGCGTGGGGGAAGCCAGGCCACGCAAAAGCGGGGGAAGTCGGGCTGAGCGGGGAGCCCCAGCGCGGGGGGCGCCACGCAAAAGCGGGGGAAGTCGGCTGAGCGGGCAGCCCAAGCGGGGTGAAGTCGGCTGAGCGGGGAGCCCCAGCGCGGGGGCGGCCCACGCCAAAGCGGGGGGAAGTCGGCTGAGCGGGGAGCCCAAGCGGGTGTGAAGTCGGCTGAGCGGGGGCCCCAGCGCGGGGTGCGGCCCCGCAAAGCGGGGGGAACGTCGGCTGAGAAGGGAGCCCCAGCGGGGTGAAGTCGGCTGAGCGGGGAGCCCCAGCGTGGGGGCGCCACGCAAAAGCGGGGGAAGTCGGCTGAGCGGGGAGCCGCAGCGGGGGGGCGGCCACGCAAAAGCGGGGGGAAGCCGGCTGAGCGGGGAGCCCCAGCGTGGGGGCAGCCACGCA
>JAJGRX010001499.1:52500-55000 GCA_025461125.1 Carex kokanica
GCTGAGCGGGGAGCCGCAGCGGGGGGCGGCCACGCAAAAGCGGGGGAAGCCGGCTGAGCGGGGAGCGCCAGCGTGGGGGCAGCGCAAAAGCGGGGGGAAGTCGGCCAGCGGGGGGATCCCAAGCGTGGGGGAGCCCAGCGGGGGGAAGTCGGCTGAGCGGGGAACCCAAGCGTGGGCGCAGCCACGCAAAAGCGGGGGGAAGTCGGCCGAGCGGGGAGCCCAAGCGTGGGGGCGGCCAAGTTTGAAAAAAAAAAATTGAAACCCGAAAAAAAATTTTGAATTTTGAAAAAAAAATTGAAATTTGAAAAAAATTTGAAATTTGAAAAAAATTTGAAATTTGAAAAAAGTTTGAATTTTCGAAAAAATTTGAATTTTGAAAAAAAATTTGAAATTTGAAAAAATTTTGAAATTTAAAAAAAAAATCGGTTTATCGGGTCAAGTTGCGTGCAAAACTGGTGAGATCGCGTAAAAAAAACGGTGCAACACGACCGTTTATGACATGGGGGATTTTCAGGGGGTGGTAACCCTGGGCGTGGCTGGAGCCCCAAATCCAGTATTCCCCTATAGGGGGGCAAGATTTTCAAAAGGGGTGCCCCCCCATGTACATGCCCAAGGGTGTACATGCCCCCGCCGGTGCTTTGCGCTGGTGCTGCTGGCGCTCAGCGTCGGTGCTGCCATGTACATGCCCAAGGGTGTACATGCCCCCGCCGGTGCAGCCACGCAAAAGCGGGGGGAAGTCGGTTGAGCGGGGAGCCCAAGCGTGGGGGAAGCCACGCAAAAGCGGGGGAAGTCGGCTTAGCGGGGAGCCCAAGCGTGGGGGCGGCCACGCAAAAGCGGGGGAAGTCGGCTGAGCGGGGAGCCCCAGCGCGGGGGGCGCCACGCAAAAGCGGGGGAAGTCGGCTGAGAGGGGAGCCCAAGCGGGGTGAAGTCGGCTGAGCGGGGAGCCCCAGCGCGGGGGCGGCCACGCAAAGCGGGGGGAAGTCGGCTGAGAAGGGAGCCCCAGCGGGGTGAAGTCGGCTGAGCGGGGAGCCCAAGCGTGGGGGAAGCCACGCAAAAGCGGGGGAAGTCGGCTTAGCGGGGAGCCCAAGCGTGGGGGCGGCCACGCAAAAGCGGGGGAAGTCGGCTGAGCGGGGAGCCCCAGCGTGGGGCGCCACGCAAAAGGGGGAAGTCGGCTGAGCGGGGAGCCCCAGCGTGGGGGCGCCACGCAAAAGCGGGGGAAGTCGGCTGAGCGGGCAGCCCAAGCGGGGTGAAGTCGGCTGAGCGGGGAGCCCCAGCGCGGGGGGCGGCCACGCAAAGCGGGGGGAAGTCGGCTGAGCGGGGAGCCCAAGCGGGGTGAAGTCGGCTGAGCGGGGAGCCCCAGCGCGGGGTGCGGCCACGCAAAGCGGGGGAAGTCGGCTGAGAAGGGAGCCCCAGCGGGGTGAAGTCGGCTGAGCGGGGAGCCCCAGCGTGGGGCGCCACGCAAAAGCGGGGGAAGTGGAAGTCGGCTGAGAGGGAGCCCAAGCGGGGTGAAGTCGGCTGAGCGGGGAGCCGCAGCGGGGGGCGGCCACGCAAAAGCGGGGGAAGCCGGCTGAGCGGGGGAGCGCCAGCGTGGGGGCAGCGCAAAAGCGGGGGGAAGTCGGCCAGCGGGGGGATCCCAAGCGTGGGGGAGCCCAGCGGGGGGAATGTCGGCTGAGCGGGGAACCCAAGCGTGGGCGCGGCCACGCAAAAGCGGGGGGAAGTCGGCCGAGCGGGGAGCCCAAGCGTGGGGGCGGCCAAGTTTGAAAAAAAAAATTGAAACCCGAAAAAAAATTTTGAATTTTGAAAAAAAAATTGAAATTTGAAAAAAATTTGAAATTTGAAAAAAATTTGAAATTTGAAAAAAGTTTGAATTTTCGAAAAAATTTGAATTTTGAAAAAAAATTTGAAATTTGAAAAAATTTTGAAATTTAAAAAAAAATCGGTTTATCGGGTCAAGTTGCGTGCAAAACTGGTGAGATCGCGTAAAAAAACGGTGCAACACGACCGTTTATGACATGGGGGATTTTCAGGGGGTGGTAACCCTGGGCGTGGCTGGAGCCCCAAATCCAGTATTCCCCTATAGGGGGGCAAGATTTTCAAAAGGGGTGCCCCCCCATGTACATGCCCAAGGGTGTACATGCCCCCGCCGGTGCTTTGCGCTGGTGCTGCTGGCGCTCAGCGTCGGTGCTGCCATGTACATGCCCAAGGGTGTACATGCCCCCGCCGGTGCAGCCACGCAAAAGCGGGGGGAAGTCGGTTGAGCGGGGAGCCCAAGCGTGGGGGAAGCCACGCAAAAGCGGGGGAAGTCGGCTTAGCGGGGTGCCCAAGCGTGGGGGCGGCCACGCAAAAGCGGGGGAAGTCGGCTGAGCGGGGAGCCCCAGCGTGGGGGCGCCACGCAAAAGCGGGGGAAGTCGGCTGAGCGGGCAGCCCAAGCGGGGTGAAGTCGGCTGAGCGGGGAGCCCCAGCGCGGGGGGCGGCCACGCAAAGCGGGGGGAAGTCGGCT
>JAJGRX010001499.1:65000-67500 GCA_025461125.1 Carex kokanica
CGGCCACGCAATAGCGGGGGGAAGTCGGCTGATCGGGAAGCCCAGCGTGGGGGCGGCCACGCAAAAGCGGGGGGAAGTCGGCTGAGAGGGGAGCCCAAGCGGGGTAATGTCGGCTGAGCGGGGAGCCCCAGCTTGGGGGCAGCGCAAAAGCGGGGGGATCCCAAGCGTGGGGGAGCCCAGCGGGGGGAAGTCGGCTGAGCGGGGAGCCCAAGCGGGGTGAAGTCGGCTGAGCGGGGAGCCCCAGCGCAGGGGGCGGCCACGCAAAGCGGGGCGAAGTCGGCTGAGAGGGGAGCCCAAGCGGGTGAAGTCGGCTGAGCGGGGAGCCCCAGCGCGGGGGGCGGCCACGCAAAGCGGGGGGAAGTCGGCTGAGCGGGGAGCCCCAGCGCGGGGGGCGGCCACGCAAAGCGGGGGGAAGTCGGCTGAGAGGGGAGCCCAAGCGGGGTGAAGTCGGCTGAGCGGGGAGCCCCAGCGTGGGGGCGCCACGCAAAAGCGGGGGAAGTCGGCTGAGCGGGCAGCCCAAGCGGGGTGAAGTCGGCTGAGCGGGGAGCCCCAGCGCGGGGGCGGCCACGCAAAGCGGGGGGAAGTCGGCTGAGAGGGGAGCCCAAGCGGGGTGAAGTCGGCTGAGCGGGGAGCCGCAGCGGGGGGCGGCCACGCAAAAGCGGGGGAAGCCGGCTGAGCGGGGAGCGCCAGCGTGGGGGCAGCGCAAAAGCGGGGGGAAGTCGGCCAGCGGGGGGATCCCAAGCGTGGGGGAGCCCAGCGGGGGGAAGTCGGCTGAGCGGGGAACCCAAGCGTGGGCGCGGCCACGCAAAAGCGGGGGGAAGTCGGCCGAGCGGGGAGCCCAAGCGTGGGGGCGGCCAAGTTTGAAAAAAAAAATTGAAACCCGAAAAAAAATTTTGAATTTTGAAAAAAAAATTGAAATTTGAAAAAAATTTGAAATTTGAAAAAATTTGAAATTTGAAAAAAATTTGAAATTTGAAAAAAGTTTGAATTTTCGAAAAAATTTGAATTTTGAAAAAAAATTTGAAATTTGAAAAAATTTTGAAATTTAAAAAAAAATCGGTTTATCGGGTCAAGTTGCGTGCAAAACTGGTGAGATCGCGTAAAAAAACGGTGCAACACGACCGTTTATGACATGGGGGATTTTCAGGGGGTGGTAACCCTGGGCGTGGCTGGAGCCCCAAATCCAGTATTCCCCTATAGGGGGGCAAGATTTTCAAAAGGGGTGCCCCCCCATGTACATGCCCAAGGGTGTACATGCCCCCGCCGGTGCTTTGCGCTGGTGCTGCTGGCGCTCAGCGTCGGTGCTGCCATGTACATGCCCAAGGGTGTACATGCCCCCGCCGGTGCAGCCACGCAAAAGCGGGGGGAAGTCGGTTGAGCGGGGAGCCCAAGCGTGGGGGAAGCCACGCAAAAGCGGGGGAAGTCGGCTTAGCGGGGAGCCCAAGCGTGGGGTCGGCCACGCAAAAGCGGGGGAAGTCGGCTGAGGCGGGGAGCCCCAGCGTGGGGGCGCCACGCAAAAGCGGGGAAGTCGGCTGAGCGGGCAGCCCAAGCGGGGTGAAGTCGGCTGAGCGGGGAGCCCCAGCGCGGGGGGCGGCCACGCAAAGCGGGGGGAAGTCGGCTGAGCGGGGAGCCCCAGCGCGGGGGCGGCCACGCAAAGCGGGGGGAAGTCGGCTGAGACGGGAGCCCCAGCGGGGTGAAGTCGGCTGAGCGGGGAGCCCCAAGCGTGGGGGGAAGCCACGCAAAAGCGGGGGAAGTCGGCTTAGCGGGGAGCCCAAGCGTGGGGGCGGCCACGCAAAAGCGGGGGGAAGTCGGCTGAGCGGGGGAGCCCCAGCGTGGGGGCGCCACGCAAAAGCGGGGGAAGTCGGCTGAGCGGGGAGCGGGAGCCCCAGCGCGGGGGGCGGCCACGCAAAGCGGGGGGGAAGTCGGCTGAGCGGGGAGCCCAACGGGGTGAAAGTCGGCTGAGGCGGGGGGAGCCCCAGCGCGGGGTGCGGCCACGCAAGCGGGGGGAAGTCGGCTGAGAAGGGAGCCCCAGCGGGGTGAAGTCGGCTGAGCGGGGAGCCCCAGCGTGGGGGCGCCACGCAAAAGCGGGGGAAGTCGGCTGAGCGGGGAGCCGCAGCGGGGGGGGCGGCCACGCAAAAAGCTGGGTGGAAGCCGGCTGAGCGGGGAGCCCCAGCGTGGGGGCGCCACGCAAAAGCGGGGGAAGCCGGCTGGCGGAGATCCCAAGCGTGGGGAAGCCGGCTGAGCGGGGAGCCCAAGCGTGGGGGAAGCCACACAAAAGCGGGGGGAAGGCACGCAAAAGCGGGGGAAGTCGGCTGAGCGGGGAGCCCCAGCGGGGTGAAGTCGGCTGAGCGGGGAGCCCAGCGGGGAGCGGCCACGCAAAGCGGGGGGAAGTCGGCTGAGAGGGGAGCCCAAGCGGGGTGAAGTCGGCTGAGCGGGGAGCCCCAGCGTGGGGGCGGCCACGCAAAAGCGGGGGGGAAGTCGGCTGAGCGGTGGAAAAAGG
>JAJGRX010001499.1:77500-82910 GCA_025461125.1 Carex kokanica
GAATTTTCGAAAAAATTTGAATTTTGAAAAAAAATTTGAAATTTGAAAAAATTTTGAAATTTAAAAAAAAATCGGTTTATCGGGTCAAGTTGCGTGCAAAACTGGTGAGATCGCGTAAAAAAACGGTGCAACACGACCGTTTATGACATGGGGGATTTTCAGGGGGTGGTAACCCTGGGCGTGGCTGGAGCCCCAAATCCAGTATTCCCCTATAGGGGGGCAAGATTTTCAACAGGGGTGCCCCCCCATGTACATGCCCAAGGGTGTACATGCCCCCGCCGGTGCTTTGCGCTGGTGCTGCTGGCGCTCAGCGTCGGTGCTGCCATGTACATGCCCAAGGGTGTACATGCCCCCGCCGGTGCAGCCACGCAAAAGCGGGGGGAAGTCGGTTGAGCGGGGAGCCCAAGCGTGGGGGAAGCCACGCAAAAGCGGGGGAAGTCGGCTTAGCGGGGAGCCCAAGCGTGGGGGCGGCCACGCAAAAGCGGGGGAAGTCGGCTGAGCGGGGAGCCCCAGCGTGGGGGCGCCACGCAAAAGCGGGGGAAGTCGGCTGAGCGGGCAGCCCAAGCGGGGTGAAGTCGGCTGAGCGGGGAGCCCCAGCGCGGGGGGCGGCCACGCAAAGCGGGGGGAAGTCGGCTGAGAGGGGAGCCCAAGCGGGGTGAAGTCGGCTGAGCGGGGAGCCGCAGCGGGGGGCGGCCACGCAAAAGCGGGGGAAGCCGGCTGAGCGGGGAGCGCCAGCGTGGGGGCAGCGCAAAAGCGGGGGGAAGTCGGCCAGCGGGGGGATCCCAAGCGTGGGGGAGCCCAGCGGGGGGAAGTCGGCTGAGCGGGGAACCCAAGCGTGGGCGCAGCCACGCAAAAGCGGGGGGAAGTCGGCCGAGCGGGGAGCCCAAGCGTGGGGGCGGCCAAGTTTGAAAAAAAAAATTGAAACCCGAAAAAAAATTTTGAATTTTGAAAAAAAAATTGAAATTTGAAAAAATTTGAAATTTGAAAAAATTTGAAATTTGAAAAAAGTTTGAATTTTCGAAAAAATTTGAATTTTGAAAAAAAATTTGAAATTTGAAAAAATTTTGAAATTTAAAAAAAAATCGGTTTATCGGGTCAAGTTGCGTGCAAAACTGGTGAGATCGCGTAAAAAAACGGTGCAACACGACCGTTTATGACATGGGGGATTTTCAGGGGGTGGTAACCCTGGGCGTGGCTGGAGCCCCAAATCCAGTATTCCCCTATAGGGGGGCAAGATTTTCAAAAGGGGTGCCCCCCCATGTACATGCCCAAGGGTGTACATGCCCCCGCCGGTGCTTTGCGCTGGTGCTGCTGGCGCTCAGCGTCGGTGCTGCCATGTACATGCCCAAGGGTGTACATGCCCCCGCCGGTGCAGCCACGCAAAAGCGGGGGGAAGTCGGTTGAGCGGGGAGCCCAAGCGTGGGGGAAGCCACGCAAAAGCGGGGGAAGTCGGCTTAGCGGGGAGCCCAAGCGTGGGGGCGGCCACGCAAAAGCGGGGGAAGTCGGCTGAGCGGGGAGCCCCAGCGTGGGGGCGCCACGCAAAAGCGGGGGAAGTCGGCTGAGCGGGCAGCCCAAGCGGGGTGAAGTCGGCTGAGCGGGGAGCCCCAGCGCGGGGGGCGGCCACGCAAAGCGGGGGGAAGTCGGCTGAGCGGGGAGCCCCAGCGCGGGGTGCGGCCACGCAAAGCGGGGGGAAGTCGGCTGAGAAGGGAGCCCCAGCGGGGTGAAGTCGGCTGAGCGGGGAGCCCAAGCGTGGGGGAAGCCACGCAAAAGCGGGGGAAGTCGGCTTAGCGGGGAGCCCAAGCGTGGGGGCGGCCACGCAAAAGCGGGGGAAGTCGGCTGAGCGGGGAGCCCCAGCGTGGGGGCGCCACGCAAAAGCGGGGGAAGTCGGCTGAGCGGGGAGCCCCAGCGTGGGGGCGCCACGCAAAAGCGGGGGAAGTCGGCTGAGCGGGCAGCCCAAGCGGGGTGAAGTCGGCTGAGCGGGGAGCCCCAGCGCGGGGGGCGGCCACGCAAAGCGGGGGGAAGTCGGCTGAGCGGGGAGCCCAAGCGGGGTGAAGTCGGCTGAGCGGGGAGCCCCAGCGCGGGGTGCGGCCACGCAAAGCGGGGGGAAGTCGGCTGAGAAGGGAGCCCCAGCGGGGTGAAGTCGGCTGAGCGGGGAGCCCCAGCGTGGGGGCGCCACGCAAAAGCGGGGGAAGTCGGCTGAGCGGGGAGCCGCAGCGGGGGGGCGGCCACGCAAAAGCGGGGGGAAGCCGGCTGAGCGGGGAGCCCCAGCGTGGGGGCAGCCACGCAAAAGCGGGGGGAAGCCGGCTGAGCGGGGATCCCAAGCGTGGGGGAAGCCGGCTGAGCGGGGAGCCCAAGCGTGGGGGAAGCCACACAAAAGCGGGGGAAGGCACGCAAAAGCGGGGGAAGTCGGCTGAGCGGGGAGCCCCAGCGGGTGAAGCGGCTGAGCGGGAGCGCCACGCAAAGCGGGGGAAGTCGGCTGAGAGGGGAGCCCAAGCGGGGTGAAGTCGGCTGAGCGGGGAGCCCCAGCGCGGGGGCGGCCACGCAAAGCGGGGGGAAGTCGGCTGAGAGGGGAGCCCAAGCGGGGTGAAGTCGGCTGAGCGGGGAGCCGCAGCGGGGGGCGGCCACGCAAAAGCGGGGGAAGCCGGCTGAGCGGGGAGCGCCAGCGTGGGGGCAGCGCAAAAGCGGGGGGAAGTCGGCCAGCGGGGGGATCCCAAGCGTGGGGGAGCCCAGCGGGGGGAAGTCGGCTGAGCGGGGAACCCAAGCGTGGGCGCAGCCACGCAAAAGCGGGGGGAAGTCGGCCGAGCGGGGAGCCCAAGCGTGGGGGCGGCCAAGTTTGAAAAAAAAAATTGAAACCCGAAAAAAAATTTTGAATTTTGAAAAAAAAAATTGAAATTTGAAAAAAATTTGAAATTTGAAAAAAATTTGAAATTTGAAAAAAAGTTTGAATTTTCGAAAAAATTTGAATTTTGAAAAAAAATTTGAAATTTGAAAAAATTTTGAAATTTAAAAAAAAATCGGTTTATCGGGTCAAGTTGCGTGCAAAACTGGTGAGATCGCGTAAAAAACGGTGCAACACGACCGTTTATGACATGGGGGATTTTCAGGGGGTGGTAACCCTGGGCGTGGCTGGAGCCCCAAATCCAGTATTCCCCTATAGGGGGGCAAGATTTTCAAAAGGGGTGCCCCCCCATGTACATGCCCAAGGGTGTACATGCCCCCGCCGGTGCTTTGCGCTGGTGCTGCTGGCGCTCAGCGTCGGTGCTGCCATGTACATGCCCAAGGGTGTACATGCCCCCGCCGGTGCAGCCACGCAAAAGCGGGGGGAAGTCGGTTGAGCGGGGAGCCCAAGCGTGGGGGAAGCCACGCAAAAGCGGGGGAAGTCGGCTTAGCGGGGAGCCCAAGCGTGGGGTCGGCCACGCAAAAGCGGGGGAAGTCGGCTGAGCGGGGAGCCCCAGCGTGGGGGCGCCACGCAAAAGCGGGGGGAAGTCGGCTGAGCGGCAGCCCAAGGCGGGGTGAAGTCGGCTGAGCGGGGAGCCCCAGCGCGGGGGGCGGCCACGCAAAGCGGGGGGAAGTCGCTGAGCGGGGAGCCCCAGCGCGGTGTGCGGCCACGCAAAGCGGGGGGAAGTCGGCTGAGACGGGAGCCCCAGCGGGGTGAAGTCGGCTGAGCGGGGAGCCCAAGCGTGGGGGAAAGCCACGCAAAAGCGGGGGAAGTCGGCTTAGCGGGGAGCCCAAGCGTGGGGGCGGCCACGCAAAAGCGGGGGGGAAGTCGGCTGAGCGGGGAGCCCCAGCGTGGGGGCGCCACGCAAAAGCGGGGGAAGTCGGCTGAGCGGGGAGCCCCAGCGTGGGGGCGCCACGCAAAAGCGGGGGAAGTCGGCTGAGAGGGCAGCCCAAGCGGGGTGAAGTCGGCTGAGCGGGGAGCCCCAGCGCGGGGGGCGGCCACGCAAGCGGGGGGAAGTCGGCTGAGCGGGGGAGCCCCAGCGGAGGGTGCGGCCACGCAAAGCGGGGGAAGTCGGCTGAGAAGGGAGGCCCCAGCAGGGGTGAAGTCGGCTGAGCGGGGAGACCCAGCGTGGGGCGCCACGCACAAAGCGGGGGAAGTCGGCTGAGCGGGGAGCCGCAGCGGGGGGGCGGCCACGCAAAAGCGGGGGGAAGCCCGGCTCGAGCGGGAGAAGCCCCAGCGTGGGGGCAGCCACGCACAAAAGCGAGAGGGGAAGCAGGCTGACGCGGGGATCCCAAGCGTGGGGAAGCCGGCTGCGCGGGATGCCAAGCGTGGGGACGCCACACACAAGCGGGGGGAAGGCACGCAAAAGAGGGGGAAGTCGGCATGAGCGGCGGTAAGCCCCCCAGCGGGGTGAAGTCGGCTGAGCGGGGAGCGGCCACGCAAAGCGGGGGGAAGTCGGCTGAGAGGGGAGCCCAAGCGGGGTGAAGTCGGCTGAGCGGGGAGCCCCAGCGTGGGGGCGGCCACGCAAAAGCGGGGGGAAGTTGGCTGAGCGGTGGAAAAAGGGCCCAGCGGGTGCTCTGCGCTAGTGCATCCACATAAAATGGGGGGGAGCCTGGGGGATTTCCAGGGGGTGGTAACCCTGGGCGTGGCTGGAGACCCAAATCCAGTTTTCCCCTATAGGGGGAGGGATATTTGGAAGGGGCGCCCCCTCATGTACATGCCAAGCGGTGTACATGGCCCCGACCGCGGGAAAAAACGGCCCGAGCGGGGGATAAACGCGGCCCGAGCGGGGGATAAACGCGGACCGAGCGGGTCGGAAACACGGATCGAGCGGGTCGGAAACACGGATCGAGCGGGTCGAAAACACGGACCGAGCGGCTGAAAAAACGCGACCCAGCGGTGGAAAAACACGACCCGAGCGGCTGAAAAACAGCGATCGAAGCGGGGGAAAAACACACGGACCGGAGCGGCTGAAAAAAACACGACTGGAGCGGGGGAAAAACACGGACCGACGCGGCCTGAAAAAAACACGATTTGAGCGGGGAGAAACAAGCGGACCGAGCGGCTGAAAAACACGGGACCCCGCGGTTCTCGTGAAAAACACGGAACGATAGCGGCTGAAAAAAAACACGATAGAGGGGGGAAAACCCGGACGAGCGGCTTAAGAAACACCATGCGCGGGGGAAAAACCGGACCGAGCGGGCTGAAAACACGATTGAGCGGGGAGAAACACGGACCAAGCGGGGGAAAAACACGGACCCAGCGGCTTAATAACACGGACCCAGCGGGGGAGAAACACGGACCAAGCGGCTTAAAAACACGATTGAGCGGGGGAAAAAACACGGACCGAGCGGCTGAAAAACACGATTGAGCGGGGAGAAACACGGACCAAGCGGGGGAAAAACACGGACCCAGCGGCTTAATAACACAGACCAAGCGGTGGAGAAACACGGACCAAGCGGGGGAAAAACA
>JAJGRX010000460.1:0-80663 GCA_025461125.1 Carex kokanica
AATGTTTTTAGATGTGAGTTATTTTTCTTTGTTTAATTTCGCTTATATTTCTGACGATCTATGAGGAATTATGTAAATCTAAAATCACAAACATCTTCTACGTAATTGAGGGACCATTGACTACTTGGGGGACCTACCTCTAAAAAACGTGTAAAAGATGGGTGTGTGATGTATCCAGTTTCATTTTCCGAAATACTTGATATCTTAGGTATGAATACTTGTTCGACGAGGTATGAATACTTGCTCGACATGGTATGAATACTTGCACGACGAGATATGAATCTTTGCACTGCGAGGTATGATACTTGCGCAACGGATAACTCAAAAGTACTTCATCATGGATCTCATTTGAAATAAAAAATTGCGTAGAAGACGCTCGTGATTTTAGACTCGCAAATTTTCTCACAGATCGTCAGAAATATTGACGAGATTGAACGAAAAAAAACTCCACCTCTAAAAACGTGTAAAAGATGAGTATGTGATGAGAGAGATAAAATAAAGTTGATGTCCATTTTTTAAAAGAAATACTTGATATCTTAGACATGAATACTTGATATATTAGATGTTAATACTTACGTGCATAAGTATACATATTTGCTCGCGTCAGTTGTAAAAATTTTCAAATATAAGCAGTCCTCCCAGTTAATTAGCAGTCCCTCACGTAATTAATGATTGATACGCGTTTTTTTTTTTCTTTTTGTGCTCGAAGTTGTGGTCCCCTAGATAATTAATGATTGGAGGATGAATGGGGAAAGACACCGGGAGAAATAAATCTTTTTCCTTTTTTCTAATGTACTCAAATTTTAAAGGCTAATTTTTCGCTAATAAATGACTGTTAAAATTGATAACATGCAACGTCATTTTATATTAGAAACAATCATTTAGAAATAGTAGTAGTTACTAATAATCCTGGATAAAGAAGTAGAAGACAACGGGAGGTGATAAGATAAGTTATTTTGTGTGGACACATGTTTAAAATACTTTATTTTTGAAAATCTTCGGGTAAGAAACGTGCAACTGCCTATCGGCATCCGGATCCTCTGAAGTAACCCAAATTTTTTGAATTTATATCAAGACCGTGCGATCAGAATTCGAGCCAATCCGGTCTGAGATGGAATGCACATAGTCCCTTTAATATTCGTGCTAAAGCAGATCAGACGGTTCGGATCTAAACTTTAAATTTGAGTTAACTCGGGTGATATGAAGTAAGATGCAGAATTTAATGAGAAAGTCCAACCTCTGTCCTTCTTTTTCTCCTCTTCGCATTCATTTTTCCCTTTCTCTCTCTAGAAATCAATCACAGAGAAGGCGTGCGTGGTTATTATGTTGCAAGAATTTGGCGATAATCTTCTAGCAATCACTAAAGAGTTAGTCTCTCTCTCTCCCTCTCTCTCGGTGTTCTTTATTCATTCTGAGATCTTGTTTTTGGCGCATGATTTGTTTGGTTCAATTTAAATGGGCGCTACTTCCAAATATGAGGGATATTAGTTTTCTCGATTTCACGAACTTCACAACATGGGTCTATACATGTTGAGAAGATGCCATTATAGCTCCCTGTTATGGTGAGCGTTAGGCATCAACCGCAAACATATATTTTTCGAGCATAAAGCACTGAACATCTCAGACGTAAAATAACGACACCATATGAACTATCAATGACACGAAACACATAATCCATTTGATGTTCATATATGATCAATCCAATGTCATATAAACACTTCATATGCATCCACGAGACATTAGACTAGAACCATTCCGATTTGATCTTATCAAACGACTAATTCTCATGCTTATTATATATGTAATTAGTGTCCCTTGCTAATTATCTCGATCATAGATATTTAGAGAGTTATCTCATAATTCATGACTGTCATCTTTAGAATGAACTAAGCAATATCAAACTTAAGGAACAAATTGTACAATTCAACATCTTATAAACACAAATCATAAAGTCAACATTTGCTCTAGAGCACTATCAATCTCAAAACCAACTTTGCATTTTAATCCTACTTGAGAAAAGTCTTTCGGTGATACGCTGCTTAATCCATTCTTCTTTGCTGTTAATATCCACAACTGTATTTTATGTCTTACTATCGAGGTTCTTTCCTCACAATATAAAGCAACTGTGTTGGTTGCATTTTGTAACATCATATAAGGATAGCTGGGCCACAAAATTAAGATACTAGAAAAGATATAAAAATATATTTTGGTATAGTCTAAGTTACTATTTCATTTATACACATACAACAATATTTTTCTCATACCGAAAGAACACCCTCTCAATTGTATACACAAAAAACTATACCACAAGACTGACTAATCTCGCCTATCTCTGTACAATCCTTAATAATAACACAAGAGACCGACTTGTCAAAGATTAGAGAATAAGAGTAAATTACAAATGAACACCACACTCCCTCAAATCCTCCCTCGATCCCTTATTTTATTTTCATATAAATCTTGTGTTATAGAGATAATATTACAGAAGGGAGCCACACCCTTCATAGGCGAAATCTACTACCTATAATTTAGAAATAAAATCTGGGTATTTAATTTTCTATTTTACCCTCTGATACAGCCTAGATTCTTTCCTTCTATTTTGTGTCATTATAAGCAATAGATTACAAAGTAAATATAGAAAAAATACAACTCAGATATGATAAACAATCTTCCAACATATTTGCGCCTCACAGATTAAAGAACAGCTGGCCTGAGTTGTTCATTTCACACGACTATATATATCTGACAAAAGAGCTAGGGAAATGTTCTTTAACTATGAACTGTTTAACTTCCATGGTGAAGGAAAACCACCACTGTACTTGAAATCGCTGCTATTAATGTTTCCTTGGCTCCCAGAAAAGGACGAAACATCCATAGAGTATCTTTGAAGTGGATTATTTTTATCCCAAACACTCAATCCTGAATTAATTTTGAACCCAGCATATTGAATAATATCCTCAATTTCCTTCACAATATCAGTCATCATGGGGCGCATACTAGCCTCTTCTTCTACACATTGCATTGCCAGATCCATGAAACGGTCTAATCCAACTAGATTTTCATTCTTTTTTACAAGGATAGGATCAATTAAGTCTTTTAGGCCAAGGTACTGTTTGTCTTGTTTGTTAAAGGCAGCTTTTACTTCTCTTACAATGTACTTCTGGTCTTTGAGTTGAAGTTGGGCAGTTATTAGTTCGAGCAAGACCACACCAAAGCTGTACACGTCACTTTTACCGGTGAGTTGCTGGGTCATGTAGTATTCTGGATCGAGATAGCCCTGCATGAGATATATTGAGAGTTAATGCCCCTTCTTTTTTTTAATTTTCAAAAATCAATTATATTTGCATCATCCCTAAAAATGATCAGGTCCCTTCTGGATACACCCTCAATTATTGTTGTGAATACAAAAGGGGTAGTTTCAGTAGTTTACAAAACACCAAACAAGGTGCATGGAGATAAGAACCAGCTTTTCAAGGATATAGGAGATACTTTAGGCTCTCCGACTGCAAGAAATCACCACTATTATGATCATTTTTGCAAAATAAATAGAAATAAAGATTTTACCAGGGTTCCTTTGACATGGGTGGTGATATGGCCTATTTCACTGTTTGAAACAAACAAAGAGAGGCCAAAATCTGAAACTTTAGCGGTTAAATTCTTGTATAATAATATATTTGTTGACTTTACATCTCTATGTATAATCGGGGGATTATCTGCCAAGCCTGTTGCCGAATCAACAGCTATTTTAAGTCTCTTGCTCCAATTTAATTGTATGCCACTTTCTCCTGAAAAGAACGAAAAGAAAATATAATATTATCACCTTCCTTCTTCTCATATAGCCAACGCTTGGCTTCAAACAAATTTCTTAATTGCAACTTATTATGAAAATTTAGTCAGAATTGAAATCTTTAGTTGTTCTCTAATGCTCATAATTTGTATCGGTACCTGAAAGGGAATCTCTAAGAGTTCCATTGCAAATATATTCATAGACAAGCATTCTCTCTTCCTTCTCAAAGCAAAAACCAACAAGTCCCACTAGGTTTTTGTGGTGTACACGGGAGAGTAATTCGATTTCAGTTTTAAACTCAAGACCACCTTGCATTGAACCTTCTTTTGACCTCTTTATTGCAACTAGTTGTTTATCTGGAAGCATTCCTCTATACACCTGTTTAGTGTATAAAAAAAACAGATTTTAGAATAACTGGATGTTTAGTATGACTAGATGCTTCCTGTAGTAGGAAAACCCAAATTTATGTTCAGCTGATATTGTTTTTATTTTTCCATAAGGACTTGTGCTATATTTTATGGTCATATGTATCTTTTCTTTTAATTTTTGTCTCATTGAATCCTTGTAGCCAATTAGGGATCAGTTGCAAAAAAAAAAAAAAAAATACAAGGAAAAATAACATAAAACATGAAACTAAAGTATATATTTTCATGTGCACAGTCTACAAAATACTGTGAATATCCTGATGAACATCAGATACCACCCAGTACATTATCATAATAATCCTATTATATCCTTTAGTAAAACAATTTCTTACCAAACTAATGTGCCTCGTATGTGTAAAGAACTATAATTAACAGTCAAGAAAGAGGTAGTTTGGTTTTCTATTGAAGTAAATTATGAAAAGTGTGGCACAAAGAATGTCATTACTTATTTAATAATAAAAACAACTATACACAACATTTCTTTTGTTCTATAGGGATTGGCAAAATGGTCTCTTCGAAGTTCATGTATGATATTTTGGGGTATTGCACGGGCAAATGAAAATTTATTTGAATAATAGTAAAAAAAAATGATAAAACTAAACTGAACATATAAAGGCTGTTCAACTAACTGCAACCTGCAAATATTTCTCTAAATTAGCCTTAAAATTGGATTTACCTTTCCATAACCCCCAGATCCAATAATATTTATTTCTTTGAAGCTGTTGGTATACATTTTAAGTTCATCATATGTGAAGGCTTTTGCTCCACTTAGTCTTGGTGCTTCCCCACTTTCTTCCCCTGATTTCCATGAGGCTAAAATGTCAAAATAAAAAGAAACAAATTTCAATTCCTTGTCCTTTCAGCTAGAGTAAATTTTCTGGAATAAGAGAAAAAGAAGGTGGTGAAAGAAAATTCAAGTTTGAATAAACCATTACCAAATGGGTCATTCCTAAGTTTTTCTCTTTGGGCTCGTTTCTTTTGCCGAACCGCATAAACGCCCAATAAAACTAGCACAAACACGAGGAGAGCACAACCAATGGCTATACCAATTATGTATTGCCTTGCTGTCAACACACAGTTTGTTAAAATTGTATATTACACAAATAAAACAACAGACAACCATTCTAGCCAGTTTGAACATAATTGTTCTAAGATGTATAAAATATGGATATCTCTTGAAGAAATATGGTATGGCTCTGCAGTGGTATATATTGGTCCATATTCCATTGGAGCATAATAATACTGACTATTCAAGTTGAAGCAGTCTATTACCACATTTTGGTTGAAGAAACTGTGGCCAATAGGACAGATATTGATTTGGACCCATAAGTATTTGTTGCCATCAAAATAATAATTTTTGATGTACAAATTGCTCGGTGTACAGATCTTGACTGTGCTGGTGAGGTTTTCTTCAAGTATTCTCATGTGACCAGATGGATCACTGAAAAAAGGTGCCCTAAAAACTAAAAACATTTTAAATGGATTTAAACAGTTGCTCAGATTGAGATATTCCTTGGCTGGGTTTTCAACCACGTCTAAGCAGTAGACTGTATTTGCGAGATGTGGGTTGCTACACTAGATTTCCCTTGAGCCTGAAAGTTACAAAACCTCATCAATTGAGAAAATAAAGTATATTAGATTGGTTCTAAGCCAGTTTCATTTTGGATGGACAAAATTATCGAAGTTACAAGTCATAAACTTTTCAATTTTTTTGCCAGCAACATTTTTCAGTTAAAAAACGAATTGTAGGAATGTTAATAGGGAATAACATATATTTCAGTGAACTACATCCTCATTAATAATTCAATTCCAAACTGTGTTGACTAGGAATTATACATCTTTAATGAAAAATGATGGTATTGACCAAAATGATACAAATCAGAATGTTGAAGGCCCATAGTGTGAACTGGGGTGATTATGACTAAAACAAGAGATAGATACAATCAGAGAACTTGTAAAATTTACTCAGAAGCACATCGTAAAATAAAGATATGACTATGAGGCTGATTAAAAATAGGATTTATGCAAAAGCACCTACTGCTTGTCAAAATTTACCACATTTGGTATTTGCAAAAGGCACCATATTGTGCAAGAGCTGGATCTAGATTTTACTCCTGAGAAAAAATTAAAATAATATTTCAGATTTTTTTTTTTGGATTTTTATATTCTTCAATCAGTATCAGAACTAACAATAAAAAAGGGACAAAAACTATGTATGGAGAAAAAAGAAAAAAAAAAAGAGGAAAAAAAGAGAGCCATCCCCCTTTGGGTTAACAAAAAAATAAAAGAATCTTACAGAATGAAAAGAGATACAATTGATCTCAGAGAATTCTCATCATCAATCAATATGAAAAGCCAGTTCAATCTTTCTGAGCCATATAAATCAACAATTAGCCCTTAAAGACAAGTATATATAAGAAGTAGTAACTGTAAATCTTTACTTTAGGATCTGTGTGATATTTGCTCAAATAGAAATTGGCAAATGGTAAAAAGTCTGCCTATAAATAGGCTTGTACTCAAATTATGTAAGGATATAGAAATATAATCAATAGCTTTTTCCAATCACTTTCTCAGTCTAAAAAATAATAACGAAGAGTCTCTATACTTGTGTTTGAAAGAGCAACATGAGATATTTTGTTAAGCCTATGCAATTGAAAATAAGCATGGTGCAATTAATGTCAATGGACTTACAAAAATTACAGAATAAGTCCGATGTGAGTTGACTCACTTGAGAAAAGAGCATGTCAATTGTGTCCAAAGAGGAGAACCAACGATACAATTGAACAGGTTGCTGAAGATGTGTTGAAGACCATGAAGATGCAGTGCAAAGCTGCATGATAATATGTAATCTCAAACCAAGTGAGAAGCAGAAGTATAGAGCTGCACCTGAATGTGGAATTCATATAATTTAAAAGAATATGATGAAATGTCAAGCGAGATGTGTTAGGGGAGAAAACGGGAACCATGACTTGAATGAATTATCGCCATAGGGTAGATCGAGAAAGGGTCGAAAGCAGTAAAAAGTAAAAAGAACGGCAATTGAATTGATGTCAACTTTCATATGCAAGCATATGAAGAATAAAAAATAAAAATAACGGCTATTGAATAGATGTCAACTTTCATATGGAAGCATATGAAAAATAAAAAAGCGAGAGTTAAAACTCATGTGGGAAGTAGAGAAGAAATGACAAGAACCAATAGAAAATTTGTAAAAATAAAAGTTTACAAAATTAAGTTTAAAAAATTTGTTGGATACTAAATTCAAACTAGTCAAATAGTCAATGTGTATTAGGGAATGTTTAGGATCATGCTAAATTCTGTAGATGGCTTAATTGTTTAGGATAATTATGTAATGTACAAGCGATGCATCTTGTTTATTGTAAGATATAAATGATATGTAGTATGTTTACATCAGTGAAGGGTCATGCTATGTCTATATAAAGATGATGGCTCATTTGTATGTTGTGTGGAATAGATGAGTGTAAAGGAGAATTAATAAAACAATACAAGAATGTG
Organism: Carex kokanica; assembly: GCA_025461125.1. NCBI lineage: Eukaryota > Viridiplantae > Streptophyta > Magnoliopsida > Poales > Cyperaceae > Carex > Carex kokanica. The sequence goes on from JAJGRX010000460.1 coordinate 7,729, forward strand.
TAAGAGATTATAAGAAAAAAAGAATAAAAAAAAATAAGATAGGTAATAGTTGAGAGTTTTTTCAATATAAGCTACAGTAACTGAGGCAAGTAGGTAGAATTGAATAGTCCCATTAGAGTAATTTTGAGGTTTTCAGGAGAATAAAATAGTAGATTTAGGATTTACGGTCATTTGACTCATTGTAAATACGTTTTTTTATCAATGAAATTGTTAGTAGGCATTTAAAGCCACTAACTTTTAGAAAAAGGATTTGCCGCTTTTCTTTAATTTTTATTTACATCCTTTTTTTCCTTTTACTAGATATTCAGTATTCTCAACTTCATTATGCAAATAAAGTGAGAAAAAAATCCAAGATTGATGGTATCTGTACTTGAAATGGATACGGATTCAAGTACTATAGCATGCTCTGCAAAAGCATCTGAGAGAGCAACCCCTGTCAGAACTTGTCAACTTGTGGTTCTGTTGAACCATTTTACAGTTTTACTAAAGCTTAAATTAAGCAAGTTCAAGCATGTCGGAATCAGAAAAGGAATTTTGGCAAATGTCAAGATTCAACTTGAAATTTCTAACAAATTAACCATTCGCTAAGATGCTACTCAGTTGCAATGCAATTAAATGTAGAGAGCAAACATTCTTCAACCCCCAAACTTTGGGATTACATTAGTCCTACAAACTATTAAAAATAATACTAACTAGTTCTGTTCAGTTGCTCTCGTTAAACTAAAATTAATTACAATTAAAACCAGAGAATTTTTCTTTGTCTGATTAAATTGAAGTACTATAATTTACGTTGGGATTCACCTCTCAGAGGCTCAGAGCAATACTATTCAGGATATGGGAAGTTCAGATTTATATATCTAACAATCTTGACTTGGATGAGAAATCCAAATCGTACAAAACTAAATGACTCCCTAAAAAACTATTATGCATCGACTGGTTAGCCATGATTCTGTTCTCTTGAATTTTTTTTTTAAGGAAAATGTTCTCTTAAATTAGATACCTGTGAGAACGAGGATACACCAAGGACTGAATGAACTGGAAAATGGAAATCCATCTAGAATGACAGTTTCCAATTAATTCTCAAATTCAATGAGCTGTTTCTGACATAATGTGACTGATGATTCAAAGAGAAAGGAAAAAAAACACTGGCCTATTGTATTATTTGTTAAAAATTAGTTGGAAAATTGAAGCTTAAGAGGAGTTTTGAAACGTCCATATGAAACATATACAACATTAACCACCACCACCAATTTTTTGAGGTTCAGATAAAAACTAACCCTTTTTAAGTTTGAATTTCATTTGGAATATACTGTTCCAAAATGACAAACTCAGCGACTTGAGAGTAGATGATACCAGAACCTATTTGCAATATGGGAATCTCTCCATATTCTGGTAGGGCTTTACGAGTAAGTTTACTAAATTAGCTATTGGAACTATGTACAAATCATACATTTCAGTACATAAAAAGATACAAATCAATATTTCCAAATCACAATTTCCTTTTTTTGAGAGAACAGAATGAATGACATCCTTACATGCAAACACCAAGGCTTTGAGAAAAACACAAAAAAGTCCTTCAAAAAGCTATATATTCTCATCTTGTTATACTTTGTCAATCTGATACATAAATTTCTATCAGTTCCAATTATATTTTATAATTTATAATATCTTGTATTAATGAAGTACTAGCATTTTATATCATTTATAATTCATGGTGACTTGCAGTACTACAGCCTCAAATAAAATCATTGAACCTAGAGCTGTTTAATCTTTCAAATTACAAAGCATCTACCTTTTTGTGCCACCATGATGACCACAAAAAAGTGGGTCACCTATTTATCAAAAGTATTACTCTTCTAGTATATCATGATAAATATGCATCCAATCGAGGCCAGAAATGGTGCCGCAATATTCTCATTCTTTCTCAAAATTATTTTGACAGAAGTTGGTGCTAAATCATCCTATTCTTAACTTTTTTTTAATCTATAGAGTACCTAAATAGGCATCTTCTTTTGAGGATGACATGTATAAAGAACATGCAAATCTCATAAAGTTGATTGTAAACTAGCTAGATTCTTCTACTTCCATCTAATGTGGTCAAGAAACATGGCTAGATACAACTCCACTTGCCTTGAGCAGCATACATTTTCATCTGTTTAACATGTTGGATGATAAGTCCTGAGCTTCTGCTATAAATATAAGGCATAGAAGTTGGTTTGAAGGCAAGGTAAAAGAGATAAAATAGCTAGCACACACTATGTATAAGAGTTACTGATGAAAAGATTTAAGGCCTAGTTATTATCTGGAGTTCCCTGAGACACTTTAATGGGGAACTCTTGGTGGCACCCGGCATTTAGTTAGGATATGGTTGGGTCAGAGTTAATTTTATTTGATCATAGAGTTGTGACCAAATAGAAATTAAGCAAGGTCTCCCCCGGAGTTCTCCTCAAGCACTTCACGAAGGGCCTATGATACAAAACACGTGGGAAATTGTGAAGTGTTTGGGGGAACTCTAGGTGTTGACTAGCATTCAAATACTCAATAGAGTAGTCAAGGAAATAGACTTGGAGAGAGAACAAAACCTAGTTGTCCCCTGGAGTTCCCTCAAAGCACTTCACACACCTTAAAAACACTTAGTATAGGCTGTTGTGAAGTGTTTGGGGGAACTCTTGGTGCTATCTAGGAAGATGAAGTGCATTTCGCCAAGCAACTGCACATACAGTGGTATTATATATAACTGCATACCTATACTTGTTTAAGTTCTAAAATTAATTAGAAACACTTTGAAGATATTTTCAACTCTTAAACAACTTCTAAAAAAATGTAGTTGAACTTAAAATCGGCCATAAAAAAAATAGCATTCACATATATTTGGAGAAGTGAAGAGGGATGGCCAGCTGGATTTGCATGTTTGCAAAAAGTAAGCTTCCTTGGTCATTGTTTATCGTTTCCTGATTGTATTTTGTAGTCCAGCTAGGGGTCATTTTTTTTTCAAAACCAATATCCCAAGTGCATACTTCTTTATTATGTCCTTATTAGTATAGTATATATCAAAATAGGCTCCTAAGTTGGTGTTTTTTATTTTTTCAAAAAAAAAAAAGGAACTTCTAGGATATGTTGGCCAGGTTGATTATTGGTTCAGTCCTAACAACATTAGGTATAATTACTGCATAAATATAGCTCAACCTCCTTTTTTTAGCAAAGAGAAGCTAGGCTTATGACAATGGTTTTGGATCATTTAAATTTAACACATATCCTGACGCTAACACTATATCCTTGACATAACCTTCTAAAATAATTTAGAATTTATATTTGTGAGATTTTTAAACCTAATTTAATTTTGGAAAAGCAATTTCATTATTTTTTATTGGTCATGTTCAATGTAAAAAATGCCTCTTAAGGAAAAACTGGCTTTATTGTTTTGGACATTATGCTATCTATTGCTAATTTAGCATTTCTGCACGTGATTCTAATTGATAGCACGGAAAAAGATCTTTTGAGACAAACTGAAGAAATAACCAGTAATCCGGAAATGCCCCAAGTCCAATTTAAAATCACCATGAAATCTAACACCACTAAAATACAGACATTCCAAATTACAATACCTAAGGTACTATAAAGATTTGATTTTATATATCATTTTTACTGTTTCTCTCTAGAATCAAAAGATTCACTAGTCATTGATTAAGAAACCTAAATAATTTGAAAGCATATTGCAGTCATTTTACCGTGGAATCCTTCAAAAGATTATTCTCATGCATGTATCATTAATTTTGAGATGTAAAAAAAAAAACATTACCTGAGATAGCAACCCATACAAACTTGGGTGGTTCTTAGTACCTTCAAATTCGACTAGATCAATTCAAATCAATTCAGATTATTGTTGGAGGCAATCCAAGCATTCTTATTCAAGGATCATGCGATCGAGCAGAGGCAATGTTGAAATTCTGTGAGTTCTTACATAAACTACTTGTCGAGATCAAGCTTCTGCGACCTTAATTTGGTGGTTGGATGGTCCCAGATGTTTCCCCAAACACTTCAACTAAAAACAAGCATCATATACTAAATCCATTGTTTGCTTTCGCTGAAGTGATTTGAGGGAACTCTGGAGAACATACAACTGTAGCAAAATGTCTAACCAGAGCTGCGTGACGAAAGTTTCTTTATCCTCTCTTTAGTCTGTAACTCTCTGTGTTATACAAATACAATTGTCACTTACCCTAAAAAAAAAAAAAAAAAACTCTCTATTTGTTTTCTTTATTTTGTTTACCTTTTTTGGAGATAGATCTGAAAAACCACTTTTCTCCATGTATTAGTAGGTCCTGATGTTTATTCGGCCTGTTGGTTGATCAATCCCATCCGATGCGAGCTGTAAAGACAGAGATGCCAGATTACATATGAATTATCTTATCAGAAAGGAGATGAACGGAGCGGAGAATAAAAATGTCAAGTCAACTAATTGAATACATTGAACCTGGACGCAATATTGCCCCTGCTGCCTTTTTAGTTTATCTAATTTTCCTCTCACAGAGGCCATGCGGTGCGAAAAGGAAACGGCTCATGGGCCCAAGAAAAGACAGAAGGCATCCTTCGATTTTTGTTTTTCTGAAACGAATTCCCTTTTGCTTCTTATTCTCTACGCTTGGCAATTTTTTGTTCTAGAGACCTTTTGCTTCTCATTCTCTAAGCAGGCTAAACCGCTAAAGTATCTTTTGGGAAATAACTATGTTTAAAATTTTAATGGGAAAATATCTAAATAAATAAGTTATGATGGACATATATATAAATTTCTCTATATTGCTAAATGGCCTAGCTTGAAGTTGCTGACCATCTTTTCTCCAAGCTTGCAATTTTAGAATTTTCGGGACCATGTAGGCTCCACAATTTAATTTGGGCATTTCCTTCACCTACGGGACGGTCCTTGATGCTTGGTAACATAATAGACGGCTCTTGCAATCCCAAATAGCTAAGCAATCCGAGACATGAGTACACTCTTAATTTGGAAAGAGAAATATTGAACGTTTGGTGAGAGGAATAGGGGTGTCAATGGCACCCTTTTAACCGTTTACCTTACCCGTATTGTACTCACACTACAGCACAGAAACCCTTCTGCTCCCGGTCAAATCGGTCACAGAAGAGTAATGCGCCGGTCGCAGAAGGGTCAATCGGTCGCAGATGTCCAAAATCGGACGCAGAAGGTCCGGTCGCAGTTGCTCCGTTGTTGATGCCCTCCCCGCTGACATCACCGGTCGCTGAAGGGTTAAAAATCAGTCACAGATGTCCCTACAGAGACTGATGAGATCAGTCGCTGATGCTATATGCTGACGTGGCTGAAGCCCATTAGAGACCGATTTTTCGGTCGCTGATGGACCCAAAATCGGTTGCAGAAGGTTAATTTTTTTTTTTTGGTATTTTTTTTGTTATTTTTCTTTTCTCCAATTGGTACGGAATGTACCAAGCAATTTAGGACCTCATGTTGGAGCCAGTCAATGTGATTGGCCCCTTTAAATCAAATTCATATCCTTTAATTCAAATAAACAATTTCTGTCCAAAGACTAACAATAGGAACAAGTTCATCTAAAAAGAAAATAAATCTGTAATCAAAATACTAAATACTGTTAAATTATACTTTCTCCATTCAAAATTGGTGATTTTGTTAGCCAACAGTATTGTAGGTCCGGCCATTAAGCATACATGACAAATATGGAGTGATTTTAGTAAAAAAAAAAAATAACAATAAAAAATTAAGAGAACAGTCGGTACACCCAATTCATCAAAATCACACAGGGACAGGGACTGGGACCAAACCCGCAATTTCATCAAAATCACAACTTGATTCTGTAAAAAAACAAAAATATGAGATTAATGTGTATAAATAGAGAGAATATTATAAAATAACTGATGAAACAAATGAAATTCATGTACCATCTGAAGGCTATTTTCTCTTAGTTGCAAGAATTTATACACCAAATGGTCTCAATCTCTTTGCAAGGGCTACACGCCTACACCAATATTAGCACCGAATCCCAAAATTAATACCTAAAATTCACAATATAATATCTTTGAGCAGAGACTATATAATCAACAAATACAGAAATAAACAGAATAAAAAGTTAAAAATGTACAGTTTTTCCAAACATTGTATCTCCAGTCGGTACATCCAATTCTCTCTGCTTCACAGCTATATCCATCTCTTTCTGAAAAATATAACAGACAAAAAGGAATTTTAACTTCTTTTCTTTTGAAATAATTAAATTTACTTGATCAACTTTAATCAAATTTACTTAATTTTGCTTCTTGTAGCCGCCTCTATATCCACTCCTATAATATTTTACAGTCTCAAAGATCATTTTTTATAATTATTTTAGATATCAATATGCTTGTTTTAACATATGCAAAGCAAAATGTCAAATAAACCCCCTCCTTTTTCACTACAAGCAAAAAAAAGTACCTATTTATCTGGTAAATTTTTATCTATAACACATACATTTTCACTTAACTAATGAGATAACTTTTTAATCTGATAAAGTACCTATTTATTTTGGTTTTACTTGACTTATTAGCTGTTACAAGTAACAGTATGCTCTAGAGTGGTCAATCTTCTAAATCAAGAACCTATTGGTGAAAGAGCTTCCTCAAATCAAGAACCTATTGTATTATAATTCGTACAACATGGAAGAAGCAAACTAGGAGATGCCCAACGTACCTATTGGAGAAAGAGCTTCCTCAAATCAAGAAGCGAGCTAGGAGGTCTGAGTAAGAAAGCAAGCATCCGATCGATTATTTTCAGACAAGGAAAGTTGTAGACAATTATCTCCGAGAGAGAAAGAAACCACCTTAGAGGCCAGTGGGCGTGGATCGGGCGACGAGGCCTGTGGGTGGGGATCTGGCGGCGGGGTCGGCCTGATCAGCGCTGGGGATCGGGTGGAGGGGTCGAGCGGATCGGGCGGCAGGGCGGAGTTGGCTAAACCTAAAACGCGGGAGGAGACAGAAGAAAAACTTGCACTTGTTTTTTAAGGAGGCACCTTTCTACGATCGGGTCAAATCGGTCACAGAAGGGTAATGCGCCGGTCGCAGAAGGGTTCGTCTCGAATGCATTAAATTTTTTTTTTGTCTTTTGTTTTTTTCAGGGTCTTCAGCGACCGGCGACAAAACCGATCTCTGATGCCGGTCGCTGAAGACAGGTTTTGCTGTAGTGTCAATAAAGCGGGTGTTCGCACGCAAGCGCAATGCAAGTTTCGGTACGCTTGAGGGCGTACCTTTTAAAACCGCGCTTACACTTCACGAGTAAGGATTGCAAGTGCACAACCCCTATCGAGTAGTATAATCGGGTGTCGATCCACAGGGACGACTCAAATCCTAAATTTTGACTTAACCTAGTTAGGTACTAGAAGTTGAAAAGGGTGTTTGGGTTTGTTTACAATTCCTAAATTCAATCAACAATTGTAACAACAGAGAATGAAAGCAATTAAATGTTTGATTTTATACTATCTGTAAAATAAAAGCGTTTCAAGGGTTTCAGATTTCATCCTCAACTTTGCTGCTCTGGACTTGTCACGCGACCCGCATACTCTCGTATGCGACCCCTGTGACGCGACCCGCGTGCTCTCACACGCGACCCGCGTAGCCCTCAAGCACTCTGGACCTCTCACTCGACCCGCACACTTTCGCATGCGACCTCGTGACGCGACCCGCGTGATCTCTCATGCGACCCGCGTGGTCCTGGAGCTGACACTGAATGTTTCTGATTCTGGTTGTTTAATTCGTGTAAGGCTCGATTGACCGTACCTAATGTCACTGAACCTCAACTCTCGTGTATTGGCTTAATAGACTTGGTACGGAATTGCAATTTCACCTTCCTAGATTCAATTCAAACATAAGTTCTTGATCCCGTTTACTAAAGGCATCCACTATTCTTTCGATTAATGGAAATTTCACCTTTCGGCTACTATTAATCTCACCTCTCGGATCTTAGACCTACCTCAAATACTTAACCTAATCCACAAGATACATCAAGGCCAAATTACAAAAAGAAATGCCATAAGCAATCAATAGTAGACAATCAAGAATCAATCAAGCAATTAGGTCAAGCAATTTCAATTAATACAAAAATCAAGAAACACGAATAACAATTCAGATTCAATCAACATTCATTATCAAACAAAGCTTTGGATTACATCTAAATCCCTCAAAACTGAAAATCTACTCAAACATGATCAAAGAGAAAAGAAAAGAGATAGAGGAGATGCAAATCATGATGAAGAGGAGAAGAGGATCGAAGAGGATCAAGCTCGAATCAGGATCTTGGCTGAATTCCACCTTGCTCCAGCTCCAGATCGCCTCTGTTGCTCCTGCGCGCCAAGCACACTCCTCAAATCCCGATCTTTCTGTTTTTAAAATGAATTCTGGATCCTCTGAATCGCGCAGGCCCAGCTCTATATATAGAGATCTTACTGGGCTTCAATTGGGCCTGGCGCAGTTAATTCGACGCGACCCGCATGGCTTCTGATGCGACCCGCGTCGGGTTGGGTCTGAAGCGCGCTGTGAGGGTCGCGTCTGAGGTCGCGCTGGGCTGTGATGCGACCCGCGTCAGGTGGGATGCGGCCCGCATGGAGGATGTCAGAACTCTGCTCTTTTGCTTGTTTTCGCCCATTTCCTGCAAAGTCATAACCAAACTGCAGCAGTACCATATTCTATCGATATTTCAATGTAAACAGTGCAATTTAGTTATTCAAAACATGATATTTGGTCTGGAAATAGGTCGAAACAATCGATCAAATAATGAGACATCAAACTCCCCCAAGCTTAACCTTTGCTTGTCCTCAAGCAAATCATGTTTTCGTACCGGGTTTAGATTCTAAATGCAAGTTAAGTTCCTAAATGTGAAAATTTACTTGATTTGCTTCAACTAAAAACCTAAAGAATCTTTTTGCTATGATTTGGACTTTCCTTGGTTAATTTTGATTCACCTCACAAATTGATTAACAAAATTTCAAACTCTAAATGTTCTAAAACTTGCAAAGTTGATTACTCGAACTTATCAATTTATCATTCTTTCACTAAACCTATGCCTTCGTTTGTAGAGATTTTTTTCTTTTTTCGCCCCCCCAAGCTTGGAACAAGCTTAGGTCAGAAAGATGCGGACTTCGTGTGTTGATATGTGCAAAAGCTTTTCTTTTTCTTCTCTTTTTTTATTTTATTTGGGAGACGAGCTCAAAGGCGCCCATTCAGGACTTATTGCCAGTACTCTTATTTTCTCCGTCTTTTCATTTCTTTTCATTTTCTCTCTTCTTCTTTTTTTTTTTTTTTTTTTTTTTTTTATTTTTATTTTTTATTTTTATTTCTTTTGCACACACCATGAATACACACATCCACTAGTGTTCATTCATACCAATGGATATCCCAACCTTTCTTTATTTTAAATCCCTATTTCCTTATTTGAAAGGCACAGATCAGTTTCTAAATGCTATTTCGACATTCAAGTTTTCAATTTTGCAAATCTCAAAACATTTGTTCCTAATCCGTCTTGTTTGGTCAATTATGAGGTTAGTTCTAATTTTCCAAGGTCATCCTAATCATATAAAAATTTTCAAATAGGTCCCTAATTTCAACAATCAAGCAAATTTTTCACCTAAAAATGCAAAGTACTAAGAAAAGTAAACATGACCTAAGTAAAGCTAAGTAAACTCAAAATAAATCCTAAAAACATAAAAGTCTCCCCCCCAAGCTTAGCCTGAGCATTGTCCTCAATGCTTCAAGACTAAAAGATATAAAAAAGTAAAAGCAGAGGGGAAAGAAAACATATCCGCTCACTCGTCATCAGAACCGTACCATCGCTAGTCACTCAGCATGTCCTCAATCGCGCCGACTCGTGTCTGGAGATGATGAAGGGCAGCACCCTGCTCGCGCCGCATGTCGTACAGCATGCTGTAGACATCATGAATGGTGGGGTCAGAGATGGGAGGTGGATAGGAGGGACCAGCTGCATAGGAGGTGGAGGCGTGGAAATGCGCAGGTGGCATGAAGGCATCGGCCATGTGGACATCACCATCGAGAGGAGGCTGTGGCTGAGCAAGAGGGGGTGGTGGTGGTGGTGCCTGCTCAGCTGGCTGTGGTCGAGGAAACAGCCAAGTGGCCTCGTCCGTGAAAGAGATAGGTGATGGAGAAGGCAACTCGTGCTGGCTACCATCCTGTAGGCGCCAGAAATATCGAGTGCTGTGGCCGGCTGGACCTCGCGCGATCCTGATGAAAGTCGCCTGCTGGAAGGCCCTGGCATCCATGATAATCGGGCCCCTGGAGAGAGTGAAGCCGGCGAGCGATACGCCAAGCTGCTCGGCAATGAAAGTGACGTACGCCTCTATGTGAATCGAGCCACCTGTCTTCTTGACCTGCTGGACACCGAGCCAGTGACGGACCATAATGAGCATCAGATCGGGCCGCTCTAAAGAATCCTTGGGGCGGAGCATGAAGTCCAACATCGCCAAGTCCTCCTCATTGGCACGTGAGACTGTCTCGCCACGTGCAAAAATGGTATTGGCTAGGGTACGCTGGATGCAACGCAGCACAGGGTGAGGTATGGCAGTGCTCCTGTACTGGTTGCTCGTGGCAACCTCCATACCCGTAATCAGACGCCAGAAGTGGTCTCTGTCAACGCCCTCGCGGAAGTGAAGAGAATCGGTGCTAGGGTCAAGGGCAAATCCAAACCACTCGCGCAGCTGGGAGATAGGCACTCGCCAAATCTCGCTGCGCATCCGGAATCTGATGTATGGCTGGTGTTCGGGATCCCACTTGAGCCTGAGAGAAGAGAGGAACTCAAGCGTGATCTCCTCGTAGCAATCGCGCTGAATGGCCCAGAAAGTGGGAGTAAACCCGATCCTCTCTGTGAGGCGGACGAAATCCTCGTACACCCCAAACGCCTGAAGAGCGTCGAAATCGACTCGGCGAGTGTTTTCAAACTTGCGCTGCTGCAAGATGTGGATGTACTGATCGGCAGGGGTGGTGGACTCATCAGAGTAAAACTCCACCGCGGGAGACTCGGCACGAGGGACGGAATGACGAGAAGAATGACGAGAAGAGGAAGAATGACGAGAAGAGGAAGGAGTGGAATGATGGGAATAAGAATGAGGAGCGGAATGATGAGAAGAAGAATGAGGAGTGGAATGATGAGAAGAAGAGTGAGGAGTGGAATGATGAGAAGAAGAGTGAGGAGTGGAATGATGAGAAGAAGAGGAACCGTCATCGTGCGAGGCCGAAGCGGGAGAAGGTGTACGCTCAGGCGGTGGGGATTGGGCACGGAGAGCGGCTTGCCGCTGCTCGTGCTGGCGCTTAGAACGGCGTTCACGGCCTGGATCCATGCCTCTGTCTCCTCTGGCTCAGTTCTGACGCGGGTCGCGTAGTGTTTGATGCGGCTCGCGTGGGGTTAGGACGCGGGTCACATTGGTCAGGACGCGAGTCGCGTGTACTGGTACCGGACTGGTTAGGGTAGAAACTGGTACCGGAGCGGGTCGCGTGAGTTTGAGTGCGAGTCGCGTGAGATGGTACCGGTTGGTCAGTCAGGTTAGAGTGGGAACCGGGAACCAGAGAAGGACGCGGGTCGCGTCAATAAGAACGCGGGTCGTGTTGGATGAACCGAAGTCAGGTTAGGGTTGCAATACCGACGAAGAAAAAGAGAGAAAAACACTTACCTGTGATCGTCGGTGGCTTCGGCGGAGAAGGAGGAGAAGAAGGAAAGGAGGAGCGGCGAAGGAGCAGGGTCAGCGGAGGAGGAGGAGCTCGGGGTGTTGCTTCGGTTGAGAAGAAGAAGAAGAGAGGAGGTAGTCGGCTGGGGAAGGAGAAAGAAGGAGAAGGGACGCGGGTTAAAAAGGGACCCCGCGTCGATTCGATGCGCCCATTCAATGCGGCGCCGTTTCGCGTTGACGCGGGTCGCGTCCAGTATCACGCGGATCGCGTGATAGAGGGTCGCATGGGTTCACCCGAGTCGCGTGACAGGTGACGCGGGTCGCACGGGTTCCCATGCGGGTCGCGTCAGGGTCATCTTTTTGGAATTTTGTAAAGTCAAAACAAATAAAAATGAAATGAAAACCGAAAATAACGTCTAACTAATCAAAATGCAAGTAAACAAACAGGCTTGGGTTGCCTCCCAAGAAGCGCTTGTTTTAGGTCCCAAGCTCGACCTTCCTTTCGCTAGTCTTCGACTGGGGTGGGATCAGGTGGAACTGGGAGGATCACCCACTTTTGAGGTATACGAACCATGCGATCAAACTCTTGCATCAGAAGAATCCACATGATTTCTCCAAGGACTTTTATCGAGTACCCGATCGCGCTTATGTGAGCTTTCCATTTCTCCAAGAGCGTGGCAATCCGATCGGGTTTGAGATCTGCACTTATGATCACAGGAAAAGATTCATCTGGGTCCTGGAATTCATACCTGAGGTTAATTAGAAGAGGTTCGAGCTTGGGAGTCGGCTGCTCTGTCTCGGTTTTGATGCGGGTCGCGTCATCTGGCGTGAGGATCGCATCAGATGGCGTGCAGGTCGCATCAAGTTCTTCCAGGTTGTCAGTTTCTTTCTGCACGGTCTGTGTAGATTCTGCACGGTCCGTGTCCTCAGTAGTCGTGTCGGTCTCAGCTAATCTTCGGGGAAAGGGCACAGGTGGCTTGTATGGTGGAGGTTTCTCAGCCTCTTTCCTCTTCCTTTTGTCAGCTTCTCCCACGCGGGCCGCGTCCAAGGTGATGCGGGTCGCGTCCACAGAGTCTTCAGGTGGTGGTGCGGGTCGAATTGGTTTGATGCGACCTGGGTCCACATGTTCCTCCGTGGGTGACGCGGGTCGCGTCTCAACGATGCGGGTCGCGTCATATGGAGTCTGATCTGATGGGAAGGCTGGTTCTTCGTATTGGGTCCCACATCGCAGCGTGATCGCCTTAGCTTCTCCTCTGGGGTTGGGTTCTGGCTGAGATGGCAGCTTTCCAGGTTGAGGTTGGCTTGAGATGACGATATGACTCAACTGCTCCAACAACTTGTTCCGAGCAGCCATTTGAGTAGACATGCTCTGCATCTGTTCCCACATCATCTGGTTTATCTTCCCTTGCTCGTGCATGATGTCGCTCATAGCGGGATCAATGTACGGCTCGAGTGGATAGGATTGAAATGCACAGTTGTTCGAGTTGTAGAAGTTGCAATTGTTGATGCTGCTCGAGTAATTGTTGAAGGGTGGTCTCGAGAAGTGAGATGATTCGTAGCTGAGATAGTTGACCTGCTCAGTTTCCTCACTCCATCCTTTATTGTCATCTGCCTCCACGTTCATCCTGTCCAATTCCCTCTGCATGGCGTCCATTTTGGCATACAGCGCAGTGATTTGATCAACCTCGTATTTGCCTCCTCCTCGCGAATTGTAGTGGCTGGACCACTGTTGGTTTGTCGCCATGTTGTAAATCGGACCCATGACAGCTTGTTCCTGTAGAGAGAGAAAATAAAAATAAGACTAAAAATAAAATATACAGGTTAAAATCTAGATTAACTAAGATAAGCAAAAATTCAGAAAATGATTGGCGTCCCCGGCAACGGCGCCAAAAACTTGTTCGCACGCAAGCGCAACGCAAGTTTCGGTACGCTTGAGGGCGTACCTTTTAAAACCGCGCTTACACTTCACGAGTAAGGATTGCAAGTGCACAACCCCTATCGAGTAGTATAATCGGGTGTCGATCCACAGGGACGATTCAAATCCTAAATTTTGACTTAACCTAGTTAGGTACTAGAAGTTGAAAAGGGTGTTTGGGTTTGTTTACAATTCCTAAATTCAATCAACAATTGTAACAACAGAGAATGAAAGCAATTAAATGTTTGATTTTATACTATCTGTAAAATAAAAGCGTTTCAAGGGTTTCAGATTTCATCCTCAACTTTGCTGCTCTGGACTTGTCACGCGACCCGCATACTCTCGTATGCGACCCCTGTGACGCAACCCGCGTGCTCTCACACGCGACTCGCGTAGCCCTCAAGCACTCTGGACCTCTCACTCGACCCGCACACTTTCGCATGCGACCTCGTGACGCGACCCGCGTGGTCCTGGAGCTGACACTGAATGTTTCTGATTCTGGTTGTTTAATTCGTGTAAGGCTCGATTGACCGTACCTAATGTCACTGAACCTCAACTCTCGTGTATTGGCTTAATAGACTTGGTACGGAATTGCAATTTCACCTTCCTAGATTCAATTCAAACCTAAGTTCTTGATCCCGTTTACTAAAGGCATCCACTATTCTTTCGATTAATGGAAATTTCACCTTTCGGCTACTATTGATCTCACCTCTCGGATCTTAGACCTACCTCAAATACTTAACCTAATCCACAAGATACATCAAGGCCAAATTACAAAAAGAAATGCCATAAGCAATCAATAGTAGACAATCAAGAATCAATCAAGCAATTAGGTCAAGCAATTTCAATTAATACAAAAATCAAGAAACACGAATAACAATTCAGATTCAATCAACATTCATTATCAAACAAAGCTTTGGATTACATCTAAATCCCTCAAAACTGAAAATCTACTCAAACATGATCAAAGAGAAAAGAAAAGAGATAGAGGAGATGCAAATCATGATGAAGAGGAGAAGAGGATCGAAGAGGATCAAGCTCGAATCAGGATCTTGGCTGAATTCCACCTTGCTCCAGCTCCAGATCGCCTCTGTTGCTCCTGCGCGCCAAGCACACTCCTCAAATCCCGATCTTTCTGTTTTTAAAATGAATTCTGGATCCTCTGAATCGCGCAGGCCCAGCTCTATATATAGAGATCTTACTGGGCTTCAATTGGGCCTGGCGCAGTTAATTCGACGCGACCCGCATGGCTTCTGATGCGACCCGCGTCGGGTTGGGTCTGAAGCGCGCTGTGAGGGTCGCGTCTGAGGTCGCGCTGGGCTGTGATGCGACCCGCGTCAGGTGGGATGCGGCCCGCATGGAGGATGTCAGAACTCTGCTCTTTTGCTTGTTTTCGCCCATTTCCTGCAAAGTCATAACCAAACTGCAGCAGTACCATATTCTATCGATATTTCAATGTAAACAGTGCAATTTAGTTATTCAAAACATGATATTTGGTCTGGAAATAGGTCGAAACAATCGATCAAATAATGAGACATCAGTGGGTATGAATAAGATTTTTTTTTGTTAGCTTATTGAATATGGGTATGGGTAAGAATTATTTTCCGTTAACTAAACGGATATGGGTACAGGTACATGTACAGGTACAGGTAAAGGTTATTTCGTATCCGTTGGGTAACGGATAATTATATAAAATAAAATTATATATAGATATATAAATATATATTCAATTATTTCCTTTTCCATCGCTGTATTCATGCTAAACCTGATAATAAATTTTTTTTCCTTCTTCGTCATTATTTTGTTCCTCAATCGTGAAAATAGAATAATTTACGTACAATTTGGCTCTTATTTCCTCTTCAATTATTACTCGGTTGTCAACCAAGCTTTTTAATTCAATCATCTTCCTCCTTCCTCTTGAACCAGTCTTGAGTATTGTGTGACTGTAGCTAGGCATGTAGCTTCCTCCTTCAAGCCTCTTCAAAATTTGACTCTCTCTTTTGAATATCACAAGTAATTTTTGTATTTAGTAAAATAGAATTTGTAAAACACTTGAGGTTGAGATTTTTGAGTTTATTTGATGGAATAGATTATTAGTATTATCCGTTATTCATTCGCTACCATTTTGTTACCCGCTAATCTTAATGGGTATGGGTAGGGTAGGGTAAGACCAATTCTTAATAGGTACAGATAAGATATGGATATGTCAATTCTTAGTGGGTATGGATATAAAAATACTTCAATTCTATCTGTATCGTACCCATTGACACCCCTAATGAGGAACAATTGGAATGTTGTGTGACTATTCTATACAAAATTTCAAATTTCAGATTTGTATATACAAGTTCAAATTTGTACATATAACTTTAGATCCCCAATAGTTAATACTGCAAAGAGGTGTTATTGTTGGATTTAGAGACGTCTAATTACAATAATAAAGTTGGACATGCGTGCATTATGATTCTGATATCAAATACTGTCACAAGATTACATTTATGTAATGATTAAAATATGCCAAATAATGTGATTAATTAAGTCATGGCATTATACGTATTTATATATATAAGGTTTTGGATACGAATACATATAGAACAATGTTAATCAATATAATTGTTAATGGACCGATTATAGTTGATTAAAATAATAGCAGTAATAAATACAGGCTAAATAAGGAAATCAAAATTTATTCTGATTTACTTCGATTTTTCTGGAGGTTCCTGATTTTCCAGATCCTTGAAATCCGAAATCAAGATTTCTTGGAAAACTTGTTTTCCAAGTATTGGCCTATTTTCGGCTGCCCTAGGATTAGGGTTTTGCACTACTATAAAAGGGCTGAGTCTCCAAGGCTTGCGATCAATTCATGATAATTGTCTGCTCCATTGAAGACAAGATACTCTGTCATAATATTTAGGATAGCCAGAGAAAAGGATTGCAAGTTCTTGGAAGGACTCGAGAGCCAACAACTCAAGTCAAGACCAGGAGCGTATCAACCCAGAGCTTTGGAAGCTGTCTGATTGATAGCATACGGAGGCCTTTGAAGATGGAAAGTAAGTTCCGCTGTGCATTAAGTTTAATTTCTTACAAAGGAGTAGATCTTGGTTAGGGTTTAAAGTAATTAGGAAAACCCACAAAGTAAACCCAACAAGTGGTATCAGAGCCCCCTTATGTAAGAATTGCAGTTTAATTCGGTTTTAATTGCTTTCTATTTCTCATATCGAATTTAATTGTTGCAAAAGGAATTGTTAAAATTTTAATTTTCAAAATAAGAAAGGATTAATTATGCAACAATTTAAGGTTTTAAATTCGAATTAGAGAAAGTAATTTAGGTTTGAATTTTCAGATCTGGTCATAAACAATTGATTTGAGGTAGTGATCTTAAAACAGACCAAACTTTTGACTCGTAACTCCGATTTGGACGTATGACCACATTCGGAAACCTTGAAAAAGGATCTAGCCAGCCATTAACAACTATGTAGTTAAAGATGATTTCCAGGCCTAAAAATGCTGTTTAAGCCCTCAAAATGGCTGTTTTAGATTTTTTGACCCTTAAAAATTTCGGTTTTCCCTCAATTCCATATCTGAAAATTTATTAATTGCTATAATTACTATAATTACTATATGTTATGAGTAATTATTAATTGTGAGTAATGGTAAGTGATTGTAGTTTAGGTTATAATAATTATAATTGCTATAATTACTATAATTATATATTGTGCTATATTTAGCCTAATTATTAGATTTTAGATATTATTTAAAATTGGTATTAACACCAATTAAAGGGTATAATACTAAATTCTGAATTTGATCACAATTAATGCTAATTCTGGCATAAAATTATTTAGTATTTTCTAAATAAATTATTGAAGCATTTCTAAAAGGAAATCATTGTAGAAATTGCTAAAGTTTTACTAAAACCTAATATTTATTTTTGATGAATATAGTTAACATATGAAAATTAGTTTATTCTAAAACTCCCATTAGTTACTATATTCTATTTAGGACGAGTAGTCATTTTAGGATACGTCCTAGAATAGGTTTTAGGCATAGTTTTAGGATCCATTTAAAGGCAATTAGGATTTAAATGTGTCATTTTGTACAAGTTGAGCACTGATTGTTCGCAAACGGACCTCTCTGTGCGAGACAAGTGCAGGGTGACACATGACAAGTTTAAAATGATGTGCTAGAAATGGATGTGAGTGTTAGCTTTCCCAAAGGAGGGTTAGCGCTTGCTGAAATTGTTTAGTGCATAAGGGTAGTGTATAAAAATAAGTTGCAACACACATGGACTAACGATGTCTAGAAAAGCATCGGGGGCTTGGAGCATAAGCGATCCATCTGTGATCCTCCTCCCCCCGTTGACTGGCCTGGTCTTTAGTTCATGGATATGTTAATTTGACCCAAAGGTTGATTGACAAAAAGGTTACATGTTTGTACTTTATTCACTACACCAGAGTGCCTGAAGGTAATGATGGCACCCAAAGGTGTTTCATTAGTGAATGGTGCTTTGTCTAAAGATTATTGGAGCAAATAGTATTACACAGGCCTTTAGATAGATTTTAGAATTATGATTAAGGATCAAATCGTGAAGCATGTATCTAAATTATTTCTTTGTTCTTGAATTTTCAGATCTAAACATAATGTCAAGTCTAAGTCAGATTAAGCCCCTCATGGGGAACAATTTCAAACAGTGGGAGGAAAAGCTGAAATTAGTCTTAGGGATCATGCAATTGGACACTGCACTAAGATTTGATCGCCCCAAGCCTCTTAAAGTGGGTGAGGAAACTCCCCAAGAGAAGGCTGACATTACTAGATGGGAGCATTCAGATCGCATGTGCATAATGGTGATGAAGCAAACGATCCATGAGACTTTTCGAGGCATCATACCTGATACAGAGACAGGCGCTATTAAATACCTTAAGGCCCTTGAAGAAAAATTCACAAAGAGTAAAAAGACTGAAGTTAGTACACTTTTTGTGAAGTTGGCAACAATAAAATACAAGGGAAAAGAAGGGGTTAGAGAGCATGTTATTGAGATGACAAGACTGCAACGTGCCTTGAAAGGGCATAATTATGACATCTCTGATGAGGTTCTCATTGAGTTCATTTTTCTGTCTCTCTCGTCTAACTTTAGTCAATTCAAGATGACATATAATTGTCAAAGAGAGACGTGGACACTACCTGAGTTTGAGGCTCAGTTGGTGCAAGAGGAAGAGAGACAGAAAATGACTAAGGGAGAAAGTGCTCATGTAGTAACATCTAATCCTAAGGGTAAAGGCAAGAAGCGCAAGTTTACTACCAAGGAAAAGGATCCTGCCAAGGTAGCTGCAAACAATGCCGCGCAGAAAAGCAAGAAGGAAGATACTTCTGCGAAAGCAGAAGAAAAGAACTGTTTTTTCTGCAAAGCGCTAGGACAGACAAAGAAATTCTGCACCAACTATCATGCATGGTTGGCAAAGAAAGGTATGTCTCTTGCTTTAGTTTGTTCTGAAGTTAATTTAAGTTCTGTATCTAGATATACTTGGTGGATAGATTCAGGTGCAACAACTAACATCAGTATGTCGATGCAGGGTTGCCTAAGCCATCGCAAGCCAAGTGAGGTGGAGCGCTACGTTTACGTAGGAAATGGCAACAAAGTAGAAGTGGAAAGCATAGGAAAATTTAGATTATTATGTAAGACAGGATTTTATTTAAGTTTTGATGCTTTAGTGGTTCCATCTTTCAGAAGGAACCTAATTTCTGTATCTTATTTGGACAAAAATGGTTATGTATGTTCGTTTGGTAATGGAAATTTCAATTTGTGTCAAGATTCTAAGCTTCTTGCTTCTGGTATCCTGTCTTCTTATGATAATCTTTATTTTATAGATATAGACACTTCACATTCAGAGGCACTGCATATAGATAATAGAAAACGTAAATTAACTTGCGAGAAATCTGCAACATTATGGCACAAGCGATTAGGACATATCTCTATGAAAATGATAGAACGTCTTGTGTCTAATGATATTCTCCAACCTTTAGATTTTACAAACTTAAGTGATTGTGTAAATTGTATAAAAGGAAAACAAACTAATAAACGTAAGTATGATGAAAAAAGATGTAATGATGTCTTAGAATTGATTCATACGGATATCTGTGGTCCTTTTCCAAAGGCTACAAGAAATGGTCACCGTTACTTTATCACATTCATAGATGATTATTCAAGATATGGTCATATTTACTTAATAAAAGAAAAGGCGGAAGCATTAGACGTGTTCATAAAGTTCAAAACGGAAGTTGAGTTACAACTTAACAAACGTATAAAGTCCATTCGTTCTGATCGTGGTGGTGAATACTACGGTCGTTATGATGGATCAGGAGAACAGCGTCAAGGTCCCTTTGCAAAATACTTAGAGGAATGCTGAATTGTGCCTCAGTATACGTTGCCAGGTTCGCCTGCAATGAATGGTGTTGCTGAGCGACGAAATCGCACCCTTAAAGACATGGTGAGAAGTATGATTGCTCGTACAACTCTACCTGAGAATTTGTGGGGAGAAGCCTTAAAGACTGCAGCATACATACTTAATAGAGTGCCTACTAAAGCAGCTAACAAGACCCCTTACGAGTTATGGGTTGGGCGCAAGCCTAGCTTGAATCATTTGAAAGTTTGGGAATGTCCATGTGAAGCTAGGCCTTATAAGCCAAGTAAAAAGAAACTGGACGAAAGGACCGTTAGTTGTTACTTTATAGGCTATTCTGAACGATCTAGGGGGTATAAATTCTATAATCCAACAGAACATATAATTTTCAAGTCAGGAAGTGCAAATTTTTTTGAGGATAATGAGTTTGTGGGGGGAGATATGACAAAAGATAGTATTTTTGAAGAAGAAGAGACAAATGAGAATGAGACTATGGACCAAAGTCCTGGTTTTATTCAAATTCCGATTACGATTAGAAATACATATTTTGACAATGTGCAAACTACATCATCCCAAACAACTCAGTTAGAAACTCAACATGGAATAGAGAACACAAATGGACCTGAATCAAACCCAAACCCTGACATTGCCATGACCAATGTTGATGGCCTAGGGCTTGTGGGAGATTCAGAAGTTAGTAATGATGTTTCTCCTCCTGTTGAAGATCAAGTCGTAAATGAACCTCAAGAAAATTTAGAGCCTGTGCCAATTAGGAGATCTACTAGAGAGAAAAGATCTACACAATCGAAGGATTATGCATATCTTCAAGAACATGAGTTTGACATTGGCATGTTTGAAAATGATCCAATTAATATCAAACAAGCTGTTGAAAGCTCTAACTCTCAAATGTGGATTAATGCCATGAATGAAGAGATGAAATCTATGTATGACAATGACGTTTGGGATATTGTTCCGTTGCCTAAAGGCAAGAAATCCGTTGGTTGCAAATGGATATTTAAGACTAAGCGGGATTCTAAAGGCAATGTTGAAAAATATAAGGCATGTCTTGTTGCGAAGGTTTCACACAGAAAGAAAGCATTGATTATAAAGAGATTTTCTCTCCAGTTTCATCGAAAGACTCTTTAAGGATTATATTGGCGCTTGTAGCACATTATGATTTAGAACTTCATCAGATGGATGTAAAGACGGCGTTTCTCAATGGTGACATTGATGAAACGATCTATATGAAGCAGCCAGAAAACTTTGTATCAGGTGATGCAGGGTCTATGGTTTGTAGACTTAAGAAATCTATCTATGGGCTAAAACAAGCATCTCGACAATGGTATTATAAGTTTCACCAAGTTGTTAGCTCATTTGGTTTTGAGTCTAACATAGTAGATGAATGTATATACCTTAAGTTCTGTGGGAGTAAATTTATTTTCTTGGTTTTATATGTAGATGACATATTGCTTGCCAGTAATGATAAGGACATGTTGCATCAAACTAAGAATTTTTTATTTAAGAACTTTGAAATGAAAGATCTTGGTGATGCATCATTTGTTCTAGGGATTGAAATACTTAGAGATAGATCTCAAGGTATTATGAGGTTATCCCAGAGGAACTATATCGATAAGATTCTAACAAGATTTGGCATGCAAAACAGCAAACCAGGAGATACCCCTGTATCAAAAGGAGATAAGTTTAGTCTGAAACAATGTCTCCAAACTGACTTGGATAAAAAAAAACATCATGAAAGATATTCCCTATGCCTTAGCCGTGGGTAGCATCATGTATGCACAAGTATGCACGCGTCCGGATATTGCGTTCATTACCGGAATGCTAGGGAGATATTTGAGTAACCCAGGTATGGAACACTGGAAGGCAGCCAAGCGAGTGTTGAGATACCTAAAGAGAACAAGGGACTATATGCTCACGTATCGGAGATCGGAACAACTCGAGGTCATTGGATATACCGATTCTGATTTTGGAGGATGTGTCGACAGCATGAAGTCAACATCAGGATACATCTTTATGATGGCAGGTGGTGCTGTGTCATGGAAGAGCGCTAAGCAGTCATTGGTAGCCTCCTCCACTATGGCAGCTGAATTTGTTGCATGCTTTGAAGCATCTAATCATGGCGTATGGCTGAAGAACTTCGTCACAAGTCTGAAAATTGTGGATTCTATTCAGAAACCACTCAAATTATTATGTGACAACAATTCAGCAGTGTTATACGCAACCAACAACCGAAGTTCGTCAAAGTCGAAGTACATTGACATTAAATTTTTGGTTGTAAAAGAGAGAGTGCAGAAAAATGAATTATGTGTAGAACACATAGGTACAGACTCCATGATTGCGGATCCTCTTACTAAAGGACTACCACCCAAGAAGTTTCACCAACATGTTGCTTGTATGAGTGTAATATCTGTTTAGGATAATTAGAAAATGTGAGAGTCTGAATATGTTTTAAATTCTGTTCTATGTAATGCAATTGTAAACAATTTTGATGATATATACAAGTTGCATTCAGTTTCAGTTTCATTATTTCTCTCTTTAAAGTTTAAGTTTTTGACCTCATACAGTAAAGTTAAGGTGACTCAATTAGAAATAGGCACGTCTAATCACACTTGCGTGTAATTTCGAAACTATATGTCCAAATCAGATTTATGTCATTCAGTTATGTTGGCAGCGTGATTTATGTCAGTTTAGTTGCGAATAAATGTGACAAATGCCGCTTAAGTCCTTTGTTAGCATAATTGATGGACGGAATTGTTTAAGAAATACGATAAGTAAAGACAGAAAAGTTGCATGCAATAAAGTTAAGGATATATAATCAAAAGGTTGCACTTGTCCATGTGGGAGATTGTTGGATTTAGAGACGTCTAATTACAATAATAAAGTTGGACATGCGTGCATTATGATTATGATATCAAATACTGTCACAAGATTACATTTATGTAATGATTAAAATATGCCAAATAATGTGATTAATTAAGTCATGGCATTATACGTATTTATATATATAAGGTTTTGGATACGAATACATATAGAACAATGTTAATCAATATAATTGTTAATGGACCGATTATAGTTGATTAAAATAATAGCAGTAATAAATACAGGCTAAATAAGGAAATCAGAATTTATTCTGATTTACTTCGGTTTTTCTGGAGGTTCCTGATTTTCCAGATCCTTGAAATCCGAAATCAAGATTTCTTGGCAAACTTGTTTTCCAAGTATTAGCCTATTTTCGGCTGCCCTAGGATTAGGGTTTTGCACTGCTATAAAAGGGCTGAGTCTCCAAGACTTGCAATCAATTCATGATAATTGTCTGCTCCATTGAAGACAAGATACTCTGTCATAATATTTAGGATAGCCAGAGAAAAGGATTGCAAGTTCTTGGAAGGACTCGAGAGCCAACAACTCAAGTCAAGACCAGGAGCGTATCAACCCAGAGCCTTGGAAGCTGTCTGATTGATAGCATACGGAGGCCTTTGAAGATGGAAAGTAAGTTCCGCTGTGCATTAAGTTTAATTTCTTACAAAGGAGTAGATCTTGGTTAGGGTTTAAAGTAATTTGGAAAACCCACAAAGTAAACCCAACAGTTATATCCGATTATATCATGGGTAAAATCGGAGCGGATACGGAGCGAACAGTGGTAAAACTATATCCATATTCTTTTATAATTTTTCAGATTCGGATACGGATTGGATACAGATACGGATACGGATCGGATCGGATATTTATTAAAAAATATAAAAATATTATTAAAAAATACTTTAAGTTCATAATATTCATCTAATTATAATGGTGAATAATATAATTTGTTCATAATATATATTAAACTATATTATATATATCTACTATTTGGATACGGATAATTGAATTATAAAACTATATCTGTATTCATATCCACACGGATAGTCGGATATTGGATATCTATATCTAATTTTTCAAATACAAATCAATTAAATGCATATTGGATATCATCCATACCGTTTTCACCCCCAGATTATACTGTTCAAATTTGATGTTTTTAGATTTATCTAATTCGGTTCTAGCAAGGACATATGAATATTAGATAGTAGGCGTATGGATGTAATTTTGAGAATTTGATACCAAGTGTTGGTTTCTTGTTCTCTAACTAGTGGTTTCAGTAAAAAAAAAATCGGTGTTGCTAGGCAATCCTTTTATTTTTCTGTAAATTTGACAGCCACTGTCAAATTCCTTAAAAAAAAAAAAAAATCGGTGGGGGCCTGTTTGACCTTAACCAATTTCCATACCGGCACCTATCAAAATTTAAATATATTGGTGGGAATATGATTTCAAGAAAATAAAACCAATATAATTAAATTATGAATACAATTATAGAACTACAAGTTTTATCTGATCTGAATCATACACCCAAAGCTATAATGCAGTGTATGCTTTTAATCTACCTACCGATTCAAATCCAGACTTCATCTGATATAAATACTCGATGTCTATTAATATATTCACAATTATGATAAAAATCAATACATATTTACAATAACTAGTTGTCTTAAACTCAACTGTAGGATGATAAAATTTTATTTTTATTTATTTTCTTCCTTCTCTTGCTATATATTAAATAATACATTTTTCAAAAAAGATTGCTTCATCTCTAACAGTACTAATACATCTTAATTCCTTGGAAATGTTTCGTCAATGCAATAATTAATGATTTCAATTTAAATAAATTGAAACTTAATTTTGTGACACTGTTCAGCCATACAAATTAATGTTTAAGAACGCAAGCACGTTCAAGCATCATTCATGGAGGGGATAACTCAAGCCAACAGGGAGGAAATATCATGAGACAATTAAACTAAATTCAAAGAGATAAAATTTATAATAATTCAATAACTTTATTATAATATTTTTTTGAGATGTTATATAGCTATATTTTACCTCCAAAAGCTACCTAATAATTTTGAAAAAAAAATGGAAGAGACAGCCATATTTAAAATAAATAAATATATAGATAGATAGATAGAGGGAACAAGAAATCTTGGCCAATGGTTCACCACCATAAAAAAAATGGAAGAGCAGCCTCTGCCAGGTTTAAAAAGAGAGAGAGAGAGAGAGAGAGAGGATTAAAAGTAAATTTGAGAACAAGAGGAGCTACAAAGTAAAAGTGGGTGGAAAAAAAATTAAGTTTTAGTAAAAAAAAAAATTCTCACAATTTGTTGATTTTTAGTAACCGAGAGAGGAGACAGAGATTGATGAAATTGTATTCTATATTTTGTTGTGTCACTTTATTACAAGTGTTAAATGGGTATTTATAATAAAGCTTCTAACGGTAATATTATTCTATTCTAACGGTAAGAAAAATGAGAGTTATTTATTAGCTCTCTACAGTATAGCCTATATATTTTATTCTAATTCCTAATTAATTAATTAATTAAATTATATTTCTCAACACTCCCCCTCAAGTTGGGCTTGTAGATGTCAATTAGCCCTAACTTGCGATTATTTTCTTCGAAAGGTCTCGGGTCTAAACCTTTTGTAAATATATCCGCCAATTGGTCTTCACTTCCTACAAATGGCGTCTCAATTTCTTTTGATTGAATTTTTTCTCTAATAAAATGGCAATCGACTTCGATGTGTTTTGTTCTTTCGTGAAACACCGGGTTGGATGCTATATGCCGTGCCGCTTGATTATCACAAAACATTTGCATTGGCTCATGAATTTTAATTCCCAAATCCGAAAGGAGTTGCTTGATCCATGTCAACTCACTTGCAGTGGACGCCATGGCACGATATTCCGCTTCGGCGCTTGATCGTGCCACAACGTTTTGTTTCTTGCTTTTCCATGTGACTAGATTTCCGCCTACAAATGTGCAAAAACCGGTTGTCGATTTTCTATCGAAACTTCCGGCCCAATCTGCATCGGAATAGCCACATACATTGTTAGAATTGTTATTTTTCATACAAATTCCCTTTCCGGGTGTTCCTTTTAAATATCTTAAAATTTTATTTATTACCTCCAAGTGTGGTGTTCTAGGGGCATGCATAAATTTGCTAATTTGACTTACCGAAAAAGAAATATCCGGACGAGTTACCGTTAAGTATATTAATTTTCCTACAAGTCTTTGAAATTGATTTATATCTTCTAAAGGTTCACCATCTTCGGTATTTAATTTATGCTTACCATCTATTGGTGTTGAGGCCGGTTTACAACCTAGTTTACCGGTTTCTTTTAACAAATCTAAAGTATATTTTATTTGGGAAATAAATAGACCTTTCTTAGAATGTGCAATTTCTATTCCTAGAAAATATTTTAAATAACCAAGATCCTTAATGTCAAATTTTTCTTTTAATTTTATTTTATTTTATTAATTTCTTCTTGGTTATTTCCGGTGATTATAATGTCATCAACATATACTAATATAATGGTAGTATTATTTCCTTCAAGTTTTACAAATAATGAATGATCGGCACTACTAATTTTAAAATTACAAGAAATTAAATGATAGCTTAGCTTGCCATACCATGCTCTTGGCGATTGCTTCAATCCATAAATAGCTTTCTTCAATTTGCAAACTAATTCATGATTCTTTTCTTTTTCATGACCGGGTGGTAAAGTCATATATACCTCTTCTTCAAGTGTTCCTTGAAGAAAGGCATTTTTGACGTCCATTTGGTATAATTTCCAATTTTGGTTTACCGCAATAGAAAATAAAATTCTCACGGTATTCATTTTGGCCACCGGTGCAAAAGTCTCATGGTAATCTATACCATATGTTTGGGTATAACCTTTGGCAACTAATCTTGCCTTGTACCGTTCTACGGTACCATCACTATTGTATTTAATTTTATATACCCATTTACATCCAACGGGTTTTTTATTTTTTGGTAATGGTTCAATGGCCCATGTGTTATTTTTTTCTAAGGCTTGAAGTTCTTCTTTCATAGCCTTGCACCACACCGGTTGGCTTATAGCTTCCTCAAAATTTCTTGGTTCATCCATTTTTGAAATTGAACTAAGGAATGCGTGGTGTGTTTTTGAAATATTTTTATATGAAATAAAGTTTTGAATAGGATATTGTACCTCGTATGTCACAAAGTCCCTTAACCTTGTTGATGGTTGAATTGGCCTTGATGATCTTCTTAATTGTGTATTTTCTCCATTTGTTTCTTCCAAGTTTTCTTCTTCTTCTTCTTCATTTTGTGAGATTTCTTGTATCTCACTTTCATCTTGTACCGAAGTGGTATTTTCTTCCGGAGTGGTATCACTTTGTATCGGAGTATTATTTTCTATATTTGTATTATCAACTTGTGGTAATACAAATATGTTTGGTATTTCTTGGTTATTAATTTTATTATCAACCTCATTGTAATATGGCTCATTTTCTAAAAATGTTACATCTCTAGAAATATAATATTTATGGTTAATTGGATCATAGCATTTATAACCCTTTTTTTGTAAAGAATATCCCAAAAAAATGGTTTTAATTGACGTACAATCCAATTTATCTTGTTTGTTTTTGTGTACAAAGCATG
This sequence comes from Carex kokanica, assembly GCA_025461125.1. Classification (NCBI taxonomy): domain Eukaryota; kingdom Viridiplantae; phylum Streptophyta; class Magnoliopsida; order Poales; family Cyperaceae; genus Carex; species Carex kokanica. The sequence goes on from JAJGRX010000460.1 coordinate 35,244, forward strand.
TGCACCCAAATATTCTCAAATGATTCATTATAATTTTTCTTTGGTAAAGGATCTCCAATGGACTTTTATAATTTAAGTTGGCACTAGGCAATCTATTTATTAAATATGTGGCGGTGAGTACGGCATCCGACCAAAAAATCTTTGGTACATTATTTTGAAATAAAAGAACTCGGGTCATTTCAAGCAAATGTCTATTTTTTCGTTCGGAAACACCATTTTGTTTGGGTGTATAGACACATGTTGTTTGATGTAAAATTCCCTTTTGTTTGAAAAACTTGGAAAAATTTTGATTTATAAATTCCGTTCCATTATCGGATCTAAATGTTTTAATTTTTGCATCATATTGATTTTCTATAAAATTATAAAACTCTTGAAAGCGAGAAAATACTTCACTTTTATTTTTTAGTAAATACAACCAAGTTATTTTAGAATAATCATCTATAAAAGTTACAAAATATTTGTATCCATTAAATGATTCAATTGGAGCGGGACCCCACACATCCGAATGAATTAACTCAAAAAGTTTCTCACTTTTATTATTTGATAAGTGAAATGGTAATCTAGTATGTTTTCCTAATTTACATACTTCACAATTGCTACAATCTAACTTTGGAAAATCATGAATATGTTTTAGAATTTTGTCGGAAGGATGTCCTAATCTTTTATGCCAAAGAATACCTAAATTCTCTTGTCTTCTAATATTTAAATTGATTTTTTCATAATTTAAAATATAGAGATCATTTTCTAAAATACCTTCACCAATCATCTTTTTGGTTATACATTCTTGAAAGAACACATTTTTTGATGAAAAAATAATTTCACAATTTAGTTATATGGTAATTTTGCTTATGGATAACAAGTTTGATGAACAATTTTGTACATACAAGACATTTGGTATTTCTTTGGAGAAGAGGTTAATTGTACCAATTCCTAATATTTCCATTTGTTCACCATTAGCTACGGTCACAAATTGTTTGGTTTTACATGTTCTATAGTTATGCAACAAATTTATGTTTCCGGTCATATGGTCAGTTGCACCGGAATCTAAAATCCATTTGGTTTTTTTATAATTATGAATTAAATTTGTAGCCATACCAGAATTATGTTTATTGTTTTGTTGAAGTAGCAGCACCAAAAGTTGTAAGAGGAGTAGTTGCACAGGATATGAATTCGGATCTCTTGTGGCACATGAGTTGGATCCAGAGGAATAGCTTTCTCCCAACATCACATTTCCTTCTCTTTTCTTTTCTCCCAGCAGCTCTTCCTTTTTCTCTCTGTTTCTTCCTTCGCGATTTTGAAGCTCCCCCTTTCGATGGCCACCTCTTCCCTTCCCACTTGGCCGTAAAGACGGATACAGGAACCAGCACCACTTCTGCTCGTGTCCCTCCTTCTTGCAGTGGGTGCATCGAACGGTGTTGACGGCTCTATTCGTCTCCGATCTCAAAATAGGATTTCGGTTGGAAGTAAGCTGCATCTTTTTGAGGTTTGCTAATTTGAGATGGGTTGGAAGATGGATTTCAGTGATTGATGCGATTTTTGCTGATTTTGAGAAAGAATGTTGGTATTTTTGGGGTTATTGGTATAGGAGTCAGTTTTTGGTTTTATTGATTCGCTGGTTTTTTTTTTTTTTTTTTTTTTTTTTTGAGAGAGAACAGATTTTTGTTGGATTTTGCTCTTGATAAGAACAGCGAGCTTGATTTCTCCCTTATCTGATTGGGTTGGCTCTATTTGAGCTTGAGTTTTTTTTTTTGGAGCAAGTTAGGTCTGCTCTGATTTGGAATGGTGCTGTAGTTCTTTGTTACCTACAGTCTTCTTGTTGTTTGCGGAATTTGCAACAAGATTACATGTGTGGCTCTGATACCATGTTGATTTTTAGTAACCGAGAGAGGAGACAGAGATTGATGAAATTGTATTCTATATTTTGTTGTGTCACTTTATTACAAGTGTTAAATGGGTATTTATCAGTGTTCTAAATAGCGCGCTATAGCGGCGCTATAGCGCCGCTATAGCGTTTTTGGACCCCAAACGCTACGCTACGACATCAAAATGCGCTATTTGCGCTACGGCCGCTATAGCGGCCGCTACAACGCTATAGCGGTCCGCTACAGCGCTATTTGCGCTATACAATATGAGTTTTTTTTTTTTTTTTTAAGCAATTTATATGGGTTTTAAATTAAGATAAAAAAAATCTCAAACTGAAATTGAATTTGTTGCTACTTGCTACAAATAAATCAATTTGAAATTGGAAATAGAAATTGAAATTTGAATAGAAAAAAAGTCCAAACCGGAATTAAAATTTGAATAGAAAAAAAAAATAGATTATGTCATGAATCATGAATTCATGATACTTAAGATATTTTTAATAGAAAAAATCGATAGTTTATGATATTACTATAGATATTTTGAACCGCAATTTGGACTTTGTACGGGTTCAATATGAATATTATAATTTCTTAATTACTTTGGAGTTATTTATTGTTCTATGAGACCTTAGATAATGTTGATATTTAGTACAAATATTGAATATACGAAATGTAAAAAAAAAACGCTATTTGGAATAGCTTCCGCTATAGCGACGCTATTCGCTATAGCTTTTTTTTTAGCCTTCCCGCTACGACGCTATAAACGCTATTTAGAACCTTGGTATTTATAATAAAGCTTCTAACGGTAATATTATTCTATTCTAACGGTAAGAAAAATGAGAGTTATTTATTAGCTCTCTACAGTATAGCCTATATATTTTATTCTAATTCCTAATTAATTAATTAATTAAATTATATTTCTCAACACAATTTTAAAAAGATAGTTATGATTTGGAAAATAAATTGCTCTGAATTAATTAAAAATAAAAAACAGATGAACTCTAACATAGAAAATTTTGTTATGAGCATTTTCTCAAAATTTTCTCTCAAGACGATGCTTTTCGAACAGGACCTAGCTAGGTAAATGCGCGTGTTACTTGATTACTTAGGCATGTTTATTAATTGAACCTGGACGAGAAATACCAGAAGACACAGAATCTTGCTACCTTTAAACGCTCCAGTGGGATCACAATTGAGAATTGATGCAAGTTGCCAACGTTGAAGCCGATCACTTTTTTCTTGGGAAGATCCAATGGGCTGTAGACAGATTGCCAATAAAGTAACACCCGATAATTACATAGACTTTAGTTAGTGCAGCACCACAAGCCATCTTAAATAACATCTTTAAAAATACTGGAGTATACCGAGCTTTATAATTAAAAAAAAAAAATCAATTTCATGTATATCACTGAAAAATTATGAAATTACCTATTTATTCTTCTAAATTCTAATAATTCACCTATTTATCCAATATAATTTAAATATATATGAAATATGTCCAAAATTCAAATTAATTATGGTTAAAATTATAAAAAGTACAATTAATCAAGAATTAATTAAAACTAATCTCATATATCATGTACAATCTCTCTTTTCATCTAGACACTCTTTTTTTTTTTTTTGAAAGTGGCTTGGTAGTGGCTATCAAGTGTTAATCTATTATTAAAGAAAAGAAACACATTACATCCTCTGTACCACAATACAACTATCCCCTAGCTACAACTCATAGCAGCTCCTCCTCGTGGTAGAGAGTGGTACAGCATTACCGCCAGCTTATCCATAACGCAGCCATAACTGTCCTTCCTCATGCGCCCTATCCGCCAGTGTTGCCGGAGGAAGGCGCGCCTCACCAAATACCACACCATTTCTATGCTTCCAGAGCACCCATAAGGTAGCTACAAATCGCACCACCCAATCTCTCTTACTGCCCCGACCGCGTGCCGCTCTAGATCTTTGCCAAATTTCTTCCACCGACCCGTGCGGCTGCATGAGTCTATATCCCACCTTGGCCGACACGAGGTACCACACATGTGTTGCATACGGGCATAGAAATAAAAGATGCGCACTAGATTCTGTCGGGCAATCATTGCATATCGGACAAGATAGTTCGCAGTGCATCTGCCTCCTCTGCATGACCTCGTGTGTTAGCAACTTATCTCTCAATAGCATGAGGGAAAACACCTTCACTGTCAGTGGCAGCTTAGATTGCCAAATCTCCATGAAAGGCCACCTATGTTTTCCAATCCCAATTAGCACCTTGTATACCGATTTTGCCGAGTATGTACCACGCGTTTCCCACCTCCAGATTACTTCGTCATCTTCATCATTCAGGTTCAAGGAGATTAGATCGTGGTTTTCTGGAGCAAAAACATGTGATATGGAGTATGCATCAGCTAGTGAAGTTGCCGGCTGTGGTGGCCTTTGTAGGCCCGGGCCTAATCTTGCCAGTGGGTGGTGTGACCAAGTATCATACCTGTAGGAGATGGTATCACCACCACCAATCACCCATGATGTTGACCTCTGAAATAGATGGTGGATTTGATAAGGTGATTCCAAAAGAAAGAACCATGTAAAATCCAAAGCCCCGGGCCATTTGTCCCTAGACGTCGTATTCTGCTTATAACAATTGACCAAAGTGCAGTCGGATTGGCATAAAGGCGCCACCACCATCGCAACAGTAAAGCCACATTTCGAATTTCCAGATTGGGGATATCTAAACCCCCCCAAATTTTTGGCAAGCATATGGCATCCCAGTTAATGAGATGAACACCGTTTGATTGGCTCCCACTTTTACCGCACAAGAAATCCCTTCTTATCTTATCAATCCGATTAATTGCCCATTTCGGCACGCGGAAGCATGCCATGAAATGTATGGGAATGGAAGACATGACCGAATTTATTAGTTGTAAGCGCCCCCCCCGAGATATCAACTTCCCCTTCCAACCTTCCAACCTTTTCTCAATTTTTTCTACAAGAGGCAAAAAACATTGTCTAGCCGGTCTTTTGACAGTAAGCGGCATCCCTAGATAGGTCATCGGCAAGGAGGACATTGAACAGCCCAATAAAGATCTCATTAGTACTTCACCCTCCGTGTTCAAATTGAGGGGCACAAACGAGCTCTTACGAAAATTAATTTGCAGCCCCGACATCTTTTCTAAAAGGCGCAAGATAATTTTGAGAACTACGATAGTGCTGACCTCCGCATTTGCTACAAAGGCCGTGTCATCGGCATACTGCATGGCTATTATTGACTCAGACACTCTTTCTGAGATCAGGGACTGCAGGAGTGCATTGGCAACTCCTACCATTCGCTGACTAGCATCCACTGCAAGGTTAAAAAGCAAAGGGGACAAAGGATCCCCTTGCCTTAGCCCCCGCTTGTGCTGAAAGAAAGCGGACACCTCACCATTGACGACCACCCTAGATGTAGCCGAGCATAGTATTTGCCTAACCCACTCAATCCATCTGTGAGGAAATCCCCGGGAAGTAAGGATTTGAAATAAAAAAGGCCATTCAATGGAATCAAAAGCTTTGGCAAAATCCACCTTTACCAACACCGCCGGTCTCTTGCATTCCGAGATGTGCCTTAAAATTTCCCTAGTCGCATTGAAATTTTTGGAAATTTGCCAACCCTTGATGAAAGTCGTTTGGTAAGGCGATACCAAATCCGGCATCTTGCTTGCCAGCCTTGTAGCTAATATTTTGGAAATTAGCTTAGGGATTATATTTATAATGCTTATAGGCCGGGAATGAAAACCACTTGGGGGAAATCAATTTTGGGAATGAAAACCACATTTGCTCTGTTTATGGATGTTAGGTCTAGCAAATTTGCATGAAAGTCCGACAAAATTGTCATGACTTGTTCACTCAGAACCTCCCAATTCTCCCGTAGGAACTCACTAGTCAAGCCGTCCGGGCCCGAGGCTCTGTTAAGTGCTAATGTTCGGACTGCTTGTGTAACCTCCTGATGTGAAAAAGGCATGTCTAAGTCAGCAAGGTCCGAATAAGGGACATATAATGCATCAGCTCGAAAAGGCAATACTTGATTCACTTGACCTAGGGAGCGGTTTAGATGAAGCAAGAAAGCATCCTTTATGCGCGGGCCCGTATAGGTTTGACCATTCGCATCACTTATCGCCTCCACTCTGTTCCTCCTGCATCGTGCCGAGGCCCGAGCATGAAAGTACCGAGTATTCTTGTCACCTTCTCTTAGCCACCGACAGCGTGCCCGTTGCCTCCATCTTGATTCTAGAATATTAGCCAACTCAAAGACACGCTCTCGCAGCTTGATCCTTTTCCTGAAATCATCTGGACTGAGCGGAGCTTGTTCTTCCATTCGGTCAAAACATAGAATTTCGGCCTTGCACCTCTCCATTTCCTCGTTTCCATTCTTGAACTTGCTGTTATGCCATGATCTCAAGGCCACCTGCAATTTCTGAGTTCTCAACATAAAAGCATTAGTGGGGGTCGGGTCAGGGAGTGGAGCCGCCCAAACGGATTGAATAATCTGTTTGACCTCTGGGTATTTGAGCCAAAAATTCTCCAAACGGAAAGGTTTCCAATTAGTGCGATTATGTCTACAGTGTACCAAAAGTGGAGCGTGATCCGAGACAGATATCTCTAATGCATTTAGAGTTACAATCGGGAATTTGTTGGAGAAATTAGTGGATATAAACACCCTATCTAACTTAGAAAATACCGGCTCGGGTCGTTTGCTAGACCACGTGAACTTTCTATTTTTAAGTGGGATGTCAATTATGCCAGTATCTCTAATTAGATCATTATACAAACATATGTACTCCATACCTCGAAGATCTGCCGATCGATCGGTAAGCCACCGCACTAAGTTGAAATCACTTGTAAGAATCCAAGGAACTTGGATATGGTCCGCTAGAAATTTTAATTCGGCCAAAAATGCGATTTTGAGATTATCCTGAGATGGCCCATAAACCGTGGTGACAACCATTGTATTGCCCGTCGCAATTTGTTTGATGACTGTGGTCGCCGAGTGTCTCATATTAAAACTCGAAACAAGCTCGAAACCACGCTTCCAGGCCACAAGGCATCCACCAGACGTGCCTATGGGCATGTAACGTGACACAATTCGGATCAAAAAAAGGATGGAAGTAGACGCAAGCCATAACCCAACTCGTACTTGTTCCATTTAGTTTCTTGAAAACATACAATATCGGCTCGCGAAGTTCTAATGACATCCCTCACAACCTTCTTCCCACAGCCCAATCCCCTTACATTCCAGTTTAATAACTTAATCTGTTTCCAATTCATTAAAACTTATAAAACCCACATCATTACAAACTCTGATACTAAAAAGGGAAAAAAAGATGACATCAGTCCTCGTCCATCCCTCCCGCTTCATCATCAAGCTCATCCTCGAACATGGATCGAAAAAACTATCAAGTTCGTTACCATATATCGGAGTATCAGCCTCTTGCCCAACTGGCCCGGCTAATATTTCTGTTGGTTGAGCAAATTGCTGCTCTTGGATTATCACGGCCTCCTTGTGCTGGATTTCACGGCCCTTGTTGTCCTCTGCTACCACCTGCAACACTTGAGCCTGAGTCAGCCCAAAGCCCGAAGCCAGATTTGCCGCCAGCTCATACTGCACAGCCACTTCAACAAGGCCATCATCATTTTGTTCCATCGATACTTGGTTAGAGGGGCCTGCTTCGGATCTGGGCTTTTGTTGGGTCTGTGTAACAGAGATCGGCCCAGTAGTGGGAGCAGCAGCCTGCCATTCCGATTTCCTCTTTTTCCTTGTGGAGGATCGCAATACCCTAGCAGGCTTATTAGAGAAACTAGCAGGCCTATTAGAGGAAATACCCCCTAGCTGTCTACCTCGTAAACTAGCACGCCTAGGCTGCGTGAGCGTCACAGGGGCATTAAATGTGGCAGAGGTCTGTTGACCTGTAGGAGTATTTTGAGTCACTAACGTTGTACCCTGAAAGTTAAGTACAGTGCCTGTCTCATCCTGGGGGGTAGTTTTTGGAGAGGACGTCTGACTTTCTGTAGACACCAAAAGGCCTGATTCTTTTTGCCGTTCTGGATTTTACAGCATTCCCAGTGGCAAGGTTGTGGACGGACTTGGAGAAGGTTGCACAGTAGCCCTTTGACCCGCGTCTGAAGTAACGTGGGTCTGAGGTTGTGGCAGAGCCTGATCCGGTGTGGACTGCTGTCGTGACACACTTGGTGTGTCTAACAAAGCCCTCGCCGGCCCCCAGTCGGCAATGGTGGATTGCTCCCCAGCTAGAACCTACCGCAACTCAAATGGGATCTCCTCAAACTGTAGACCTTTGCACATCTCACGCAGAACCCGCCTGGAAATGTGAATCTGTTCATCAAACGACTCCCCTTGTACCGACTGCAAAGCGGGAGGTGTGCATACTGGCTTTCTTGGCCGTGGTTTGGAGAAAACCGGAGGCAACATTGGCATATCCTCCTTTTTGAAGACCGGCCCTCTGGTCCACATAACCGGTTGCACCCTTGCCTCGTGTTCTAATCCCCCCCGCAACAAAACCCAACCGGAGCGGCACATGCTCGAGTTCTTCAACAGCCACCACAGCCGTCCAAGTCGATAAATCTCCCTGTTTTTCTCGAGCTATAGAACCCAAGTACAATCCAAAGCCACTAACAGCCCAAACGACTTGTTTTTCTCTGTAAAGGTGAGGTGGTATGTCTTGAATATCTAGAATAATACGATAAGCCGGATTAAGTTCGCATCATGTAGAGGGCTCCACCGTTGGAAGGAAAATCTGTCGTCCCATAGCGCTTCCGGGATTGCCTCGATAAAGACATCCGGAGCTAAGCCCTCCGGGAGAAGAATAATGTATCTGCCTAGGGGTGTTCATCGGTGCCGGTTTATTTGGTTTTTAACCGAACCGAAAAAGTTTGGTCTAATTGGTTCGGTTTTTCGGTTTAATTGGTTCGGTTCGGTTCAATTTTCAGCATTATTCGGTTTATCTATATTGGTTCGGTTTATGATTTTTGAAAATCACATTAACCGAACCGACCGAAGTAGTCTCCTCTTTGCGTGAGCGTGATTCCCCAGACCCATCGCTTCACTCCCTCTCTATCCTCGTTTTTTCTCTTCCGAATGCCTATGTCTCTCTTGGTTTTATTCTCTCCCACAGTTACTCTCTCTCTCTCTTCCTTCTCTTTTGAACTCCTTCACTCACTCTTCCTCTTTTCCCTTCTCTTTAGTCCTTTCCAGCTCTCAAACCCAGTTAGGGTTTTCTTGTGCTCTTTTCATGTGGCTTGCCGTTACGCGGATCTCGAGACTGATGCGAAGTGGGGAAGGCTATCGCCGGCCCAGATTTGGTGTCGATCGAGCCGTCTGGCACCAATTTGGAGAAAATCCGGATATCAAAGAAACCTCCATTTTTCTATGCCTTTTCTCTGTTTCGAGCTGCTGTCGTGTGTGGGCTGTCTCCCCTTTCGATTTGTGTTGTAAACTGCTTTATTCTGGAGTTGGTTCTATCTTGTGCGATGTGATTATTTGATTTTTCGTTCTTTACTGTCATACTGGTATGGCCTTGATTTGAAGAACATATTTCTGTTCATCGTAGTTGGTACCGTGAAATTGGTCAATGTTTTAATTGATTCATTTGTTTTAATTGGCCACTGTTCTTAATTGATTTCTAACTTTTTAGTTGGCACAGCTGTTCTTTGTAGTTAGTAGTTGACCTTGATTATTTGATTTTTGTCTTAATTAGATTTCACTCTTGAATTGTTAATATCGAGTTAAATTTCAGTTTTGGGATACTTTAGATTGCCCGTATGTGAAATTGAATTGCTGTGGTGATTGTATACTTCGGTTTGATTGGTTTAACCGAACAAACCGAAATTTACTTTGATTCGGTTTTAATCGGTTGGTAAATTTAATTCGGTCGGTTCGGTTCTATTTTTGAAAACAGAATAAAACTTTGGTTTGTCTATTTTATTTCGGTTTTAACCGAACCGAACCGATGAACACCCCTATATTTGCCTTTCCCAAGCTTGGACACCGTAACCTCATGTTCTGTGACTAAGTTAGTTTGAGCCGCGTATTCCGCCACCTTATCAACAGAGAAGTCGAAGTTGATATTCATACCAGTAGTGTGCATGATAACCGACTGTTGGAGCGTGGCCACCTCGTGATAATGCTCTTCATCACGGTCAACAAAGACTTTGAGTTTCCGTGGCCTGTTCTCAGGCATGGCAGGTGGGTTGAGCGGTTTAGGGTTTTTTAGCATATCAGCAAAACCTGGCTCCTTCAAGTCCGATGGGGCGAGCCTCTCCAGACGGTTGGTCGGCAAAAAAGGTAATGCAGCTGGGTTGAGAATAGTCTCTTTGCACTTGTTTCCCTTATGCCCGGTTTTCCAACACTTGCCGCATTTTGTGGGGTTGCGACAGGTGGATGCCCGGTGGCCTTTTCTGCAGCAATTGAAACACCTATCTCTCCACTCGGGGTATGTAGATGAAGGCGGGAAACGAAGACGATCCGGGCTGTGCGGTGAGATGTAATATGTAGGGCTCTGCGGTGAACTGGGTGGGGTAGGAGACGTGGGGGAAGGTGGGGGAGTCTGTACGTGTTTGACGGGCCTTAGCGCCGGGATATTTTTTGCACAGACCTGAGCCCACGTAGGGCTGGTGTGGAACGACGAATAGGTTTTGGAAAGTGGGACTAGCATGGCCGGATTAGCCACCGGACCGGGACGCCAGTGATCGGGGTATCCTCGTCAGCGTCGGACTACTAGAGTCCACTCTCCGTCTTCTGGTTGGTAGTTCGCCATGCTCTTCTTCTCTCTTTTCCACCTTCTCTATCTCTCTTCAAAACCTTCTCTCTTTTCCACCTTCTCTATCTCTCCGTCGGACTATCTAGACACTCTTAGTACCTCTCTCTCTCTCTCTCTCTCTTCATTATATATGTGTGTATCTATACTCCAAACTCCCATCTAGGTTTCTCTTCCTCTTCCAACATGAGCTCCCTTCTAAGATTAAAGTTTCTTTCTCTTCGTAAGGCACAAATGTTAAAGAGAGTGGGAGAAATGAGGAGAGGTTCCACGCTAAAGAGGATGGAAAGATGAGGAGACATTTTAGCACAAAAGGGGTAAGAGCCACACTAAAAGAATAAGAGAGCGGTTTTGTGCACAAAGAGAAGGAAAAAGGAACTAATTAAGTGATTAATTATATTTTATATAATATTAAATATGTTTTTGATAAATTGAGTAAATAGGTCACTTATTAGAATTTAAAATGGTAAATACGTAAATATAGAATTTGAGATGGTAAATACATAATTTCATAGTTTTTTTAAGGACATATATAAAATTAAAAAACATAGAAATCCTTGTTTTCTTAAAACGTTAATGCTTCTGTTAGTATTATTTATTTTGTTTTTTGTCATTTTATTTTTCTCAAAACATACATAATAGGTGGATTCGATTCTAATATCAAATGTCGTACAACAATTCAATATCGATATACAACATGATATTAAATAACATAAATAAAAGTCTATCATATATCAAAAATATCAAACATAACATCAAACATTGTACCAAATAACATAAAAAAATATCTAAACTTAAATATAAACCTAAATTTGATCATCTGAGTTGTCGCTATCGTCATCCTCCCCCTCATCCCGATGTCATTCTGAATATCGGATATCAATGTATGGCGCGAGCTTAAACCTCCCTGTAAGGATATAACAAAAGTTGAGCCCAAAACCTTACTCCATTGACTATTTAAAAACTTTCAAGCATTTAAAACCCAAAATACCTTAAATTCAATCTAAAACCCTAATTCCTTGACCATTTAAGCATTTTTAAAATACCTTAAATTCAACCCAAAGAGAGTATCGGGGAGGGTCAGAAACCAACCGAAGGTGAGAGTGGATGGGCGGCAAGAAACAATGGCCAAAGGTGATCAGCACCTTAATTTTAAATACTAAACCCTAGCAATAAGGGAAAGAGCGAGAAAGAGAGAGTTGTCTTGACTGAGGGAGACGATCAACGCGACAGCAATCGCGGAGGAGAGAGCGACAACGGTACCAGATTGGGGAGAGCAAATTAAAGAGAGGAGTGCAGCACAATAGCGGTCACAGAGGAGAGGGATGGCGCAGAAGGAATTTGTAGCTGGCGCGCTTTTTGTTTTTTACCAAAACTTACAGTAATTAACCAGTGCAATCGCCGGTCGTTGAAAATATTAATCACCTGACTTTTAATTAATTTTATTTTTGAAAAATATCTTCAGTGACCAACGACGGCATATATTGGTCACTGATGTCCCATACAGATACAGTGGTATGAATACAGTCAATCAGTGTTTCAGTAAAAATGCAATGATATCTTGTCGGTTCTACTGCCGCGCGCCTAAATAACTTTGAGCACTTTAAAAATTAATATCCAAGTTGCAAACTCTAAACAGAAAACTTGAGCGGTTCATATCTCAGAATTTTAAATAATTTAAAGTAAACAGATAGAATCTTGCCGAATTTTGAAAATCGAAATCGGGCATATTCAGTTTGTTTTTAGATTATATATGTTGGATTAATTAGGTTGACTTATCTAGACAGATGATGCAATTAAGTTTCACCTGAGAAATTATTTGACTAAACATATATATATCGAGAAGCTAGCTAAACTACTGCGCGGGAAACTATTTTAATGTAACACTACTTACTAGGACCACAATATCCCTAATAACTGATGAAAGTACGTGGATTCAAAACGAGAAGCTGATCAATTGTCACATAATCTATTATAGATTTCATAATTGCTTTCATGTAGCTAGCATTCCTAAAAAGGCAACCGGATCGCTGATCGATATACTCTCGTTTAGAGTAATTTATTTAATTTTGTCTCCAATGTTTAAAAAAAAAATAGCTGGTAATGCAAATAAACGCATTAATATTCCTAAAGTAAATATATACTTTAGATGAAAAACTAGCATTTTAAAATATAAAATGCAAGAGCCAATTATTTCATTTCACTGCATATGTATTTAGTACATGACAATAGATTTCAGAACCTTTGCATCTCGGGATACACAGACTTTGGCACAGGTTCTCTCACACTTGCATACATCGAACGAACTTAATCTGGCCCTTACGTGCCCCCTGTCGGAGGAAGCATCACAGCAACTCAGTGTTCTTACGGCACGGGTAGCACAGATCACACTCAACACGGAGTTAGATGAGGCCAGATGGAAGTGGACAGATACGGGGATGTTTACGGTGAAGTCGGCTTACCGGGCAATGAAGGATGGTCCACGCATTACCAATCAAATTAAACATGTATGGGCAACGAAGGCACCGCCGAGATTCAAAGTGTTTGGTTGGCTAATGATGCTCAATAAAATTCTAATGGTGGACAACTTAATCAAGAGAGGAATGATACTGGTAAACAGATGTGCTATGTGCAAAAACGGGGCGGAATCGGTCCAGCACCTCTTCAATCACTGTGTGTTCTCGCAGACCTTATACATTCACATGGAGATGGTATTTCAGATAAGGAGGCCGGATTACGCACAATTGGTACACCCCATCATTAACAGGAACTACTCAAAGAGAGAGATCGTTATTTTTGATAACAAGTTTCATCATATGGCAGGAGCAATGTGCAAGAATATTCACAGATTCCGAATGTACGGTGTGGGACCTCGTGGAACAAATAAGAGAACAATGGAGGTACAGTGCGAGTGGGCGGATCAACTCCTAAACGGTGTACGGTGGATGTTAACGTTCACAACCTAGGTGATGAAGGGATCTTGCATTTCAACACGGGAATACGGTTTTCAAAAATTATTACTATGGCTTCTGTGTAAGGGATTCAAGTGATAGCTTTTCACTAGATCCTGTAATACTCTTGCTTTTTGGTTTGTTTTTTGGTTTGCTTTCTGTCATTTTGGAAAAATATATTGTAACATACCTTATGTAACAATGCTTTTATCAATCAAATGGGGGCTGGACCCCTATTTTACTCAAAAAAAAAAAAGATTTCAGAACCATAACGCTCTCCATACTAATTTCTACCATAGGAAAAAAAAAAAAAAAAACCAAATAAAAAAAGTGAAAATAAAATAAGCTACAGCATCATCTCTTGGCCAATTTGATTAACATATAGGAACTAAATTAATGAAGTGATAACAGGGGAGAACTCCAACCATCATGCCTCCACAAACTCTACTCTCTCCTCTTCTTCTCTAACGCCATGGCTGTTTCGGCCTCCTTCTCAGAACAAAGGCCTGGTATTTGTAGCGCGGCTAGAATCCATTGGGTGGGTGGGTGGGGGCAACTGTAGATGCTTTAAAAGAGACTCGTAGGCGGTACACGGTAGCCAGTACATATGTCCTTTTGTGGGACAGGTTCGCTGAACCTAGCCGCGTTTTGTATACCACGAATCTTCCTTTAATCACTTAGTGGTCACAAAGCCAAAGTTGGAGGTTTCCAGCTTCAATTTGTCTCGTCAAGTCAGATTCATGCTATTTAATTGATGAAGCACAGGTAGTCTGTGCTATCACCATCCGTTTTGCTAGATGGAACCGGTTTGTATCCTGCCAGCCTACCAGGTGCAAGAAAATTAAAGTTTGAAACTTTAGAAACTTTTAATAATAATAAGATTAGAGAGTAGTTAGAGATCAGTATTAATTAATTGTAAGATAACAGAGAAGTATGACATCTTTGAATATTGGAAATTTGGAACTTGTCCCTTCAAAAAGAATCTTATATCAACGAAAGATAAAATAAATTTGATGGAAGTAATACACCTGGCACATTAACTGATCAAATTGTATTGCCATATACATAGCAATTCGAAGATTCATGGGTTAAATAACTATTCAATTTTATATTTTATATTTTTATTAGCACATAATATGTTATCAAAATGTTCAAATTGCATCAAATTAAATATGCAATCTATCTATTTAGAGAGGAGGGCTCAAATGCCCCATTGCTTCATGCTCCAATCGTACCTCAATATCTTTATCTTCAATTCAAAGTTCAAACAGACGATCCGAACTGCTCAACCTGATATCCATGTTAAAATATGATTGGAGACCAAATTTTATATTTTTTTTGGAAATTTTATTTGTTTTTCTTTTAACTAACTCTCTAATATTTGTTTTTTTCTTCTTTTTGGCGTTGGTACTATTACTGCCTCCTGGAGAGAGAAAGAGTGGTTGAGAATAACTAAAAAAAGTTGGATAAATTATTATTTTATTAATATCGCTAACCTATCTATTTGTGAAATCCACTAACTCACCTTTTTGTTGGAATAGCTAACAGCGATACTATTTTTACCTTTTAGTTTACGTTTGGATCACAGTTTTTTAAGAATAGCCCTGAGTTAGTGCTATTCTAACCCAATCCAAATGCACCCTATATCTCTGAAATTAATTTTAGAGTTTCTATTAAACCACGTCAGTAATAAATTAAAAAGAAAAAATAATTTGAGCCAATCATTTGGCCAGCATAGAGTTTATAAACAATTTCTTAATAAGAAACTTTCATGCATAGTTTCTAAATAATAAATTCTCCCACATCTCTGAAATTGATTAGAAACTGCCACATCAGATTAGAAACTCTAATAATACCAGAGATGTAGATGCTTTAAAAATAATGATTTTGTATCTATCTTAAAAAATATTAAAAAAATTTCAAAAAATATAAAATTTGGTCTCCAATCATATTTTAACGTGGATAACACCTTGAGCGGTTCGTATTGTCTGTTTGAACTTTGAAATTGAAGATAAAAATGTTAGAATATGATTAGGGCATGAAGCACTGGGACATTTGAGCCCTCCTCCTATTTAGAACTGACGTATAGTTCAATTTTCTGGATTAATTTGATAATAATTGTAACTTATCTAAAAAGTAATATTGTCAACATGTATACTTTCCTATTCGTAGTGCAGCCGGATTTCTAAAGCTTTTTTTATTGAAGTACCAGTTTTCTTATTACAAAATCTCGTTGTATGGGCACACGAAAAGATCATGAGGGACATTGTAGGAAGAGAGCTTACAAATGACAAATAAAGAGAAATTAAAAGACTTGAAAATGAACAATTATTATTGCCCGTTAGTTACCAAGAGGTTTTTTTTTTAATTTTTGAGAGAAAAAATACCCATGTACAGATCGATCACCGGTCAATGTTGAAACTTTAATTTAAAAACACAAATTTCAATTCAATAAATTTGTTTAAAATCTCTTTTAGTAATATTTACAAACTTGAGAGTTAAAATAAAAATCTCATATTAAGTTAATTTGAATTCCGTTACATTTTCTGAACGGTTATAAAAAAAATCATTAAGCCCCAAAAGACACCTTTCACCGATATTTTTATTAATAACCTAAAAAAAAAACAAATATCAAATCTAACCCCGATCTGAAACTATTTTCAAATCTAATCTAACTGCCCAGAAATGGAGCGGTCCAGGTTGCCTACCAAACCGCCCCATAGGGAGGCAGTCAGCTGTGGACGCTAAACCGCCCCACAAAGGGGCGGTCCGTTTTTTTTTTTCTTCTTAGATTTGAGAGACAATATGAATGAAATTTAATAATAAAAATTTAAATTTTATTTTTAATATTTGTTAGATTAATTCTTTTGATGTGTAAACTGACATTTTTAAAAATACCCAAAGTTAATTAAAGATTAATAAAAATGCCCAAACCGGCCGGTTCCTTGACTAAATAACTAAAATGCTGAGATATAACACTAAAAAATAAATTTTTTTTAAATATTTGTCAAATTACTTTTTTTATAGCATATTTATACTAAAATACACTAAATTACTGGAGAATTACTTGAAATTATGTTAATTTTTTTAATTTTTGTTAAGAGACAAATAACTAAAATACTAAAATATAATACTAAATAATCGAATTGTTTTTTCAAATATTTGCTAGATTACATTTTTGATATATAATTAGCATATTTATACTAAAACACGCTAAATTACTTGAAATTATGTTAATTATGTTAATTTATGCTGAATTACAGTAAATTACACTAAATTACAATAATTATGTAGAATTATGCTAAAATACGGTAAACTATGCTAAATTACGTACGAATAGGGATGATATCTTCACTGAGAAGGCGAAAGACGACAACGAAATTTCAAACGGCCATAAAACGGCGCTCGAGTGTCCGATTTCAGCAAATTACCACTTTTCGGAAAGCTTATGAAAATACGCATGCGTCCGGACTCGCTTTGCCAGATTTCCAAATTCAGAATCGCCAAAAAATAAAGAGAAGGGCCTCAAAACTTCAGTTGAAGTTTCCGATTAAGATTTTCATTCCTATTCTCCAATCTAGGTAGCTCAGTAAATTAGTTATATAATGAACCTGTAGAATACCAATTTTTATTATTTTTGAAATTTTTTTACTATTTTTTATGATTTATGAAAGATGGTACAAAATAGGTCCTATTCATACGTAATTTAGCATAATTTACCGTATTTTAGCATAATTCTACATAATTATTGTAATTTCAGCATAAATTAACATAATTTCAAGTAATTTACCGTATTTTAACATAATTCTAGTATAAATCAGCATAAATTAACATAATTTCCAGTAATTAGCGTATTTTAGTATAAATATGCTATCAAAAAAAAAATCACGGGACCGGCCATTAAATGGCCGACTTGGGCATTTTTATTAATATTTAATTCACTTTGGGTATTTTTAAAAATGTCAGTTTATACATCAAAAGAATTAATCTAACAAATATTAAAAACAAAATTTGAATTTTTATTATTAAATTTCATTCATATTGTATCTCAAATCTAAGAAGAAGAAAAAAAAAAAGAAAGGACTGCCCCTTTGTGGGACGGTTTAGTATTCACAGCTGACCGCCTCCCTATGGGGCGGTTTGGTAGGCAACCTGGACCACCCCATTTCTGGGCGGTTAGGTTAGATTTGAAAATAGTTTCTGATCGGAGTTAGATTTGATATTTGTTTTTTTTTTAGGTTATTAATAAAAATATCGGCACCTTTCATCTGTCATTAATCCCTCCCTTTAAAATCTCCTAATCTGGCGCATTTTAAGTTTCTCTGTCTATAATCTTTTTTTTATTCTCTGATGTATAAAAGTACTCAAAAAAGGAGGCAGCACAGTTTCCAAAAATTCAGATTTAAAAAAAAATATCATAGCCCTTCCATCCATCACCGTAAAATCCCCGTAACTGTTCCGTTCATCTTTTAACGGTCGGTCCCCACCTCTGACAGAGCGCTCGATCCCTTCTCTTCTTTCTCTTCCGCCTCCTCTCTCGAAATTTCGTTCATTCTCTTCTTCTCTGAGTTCTCTCTTCCAGCTCGTCTTCTCCAGAACCTTTGAACCCATGACTCTTTAGCGTATCTCTCGGAAGTTTGCCCTCGCTGCAATACTCTCCTCTCACTCGAACTTCCTTTCGTCTTCGGATCGTAGCCCCTTCTTCCCTTTCCGCTCCACCTCCATTCCGGACCAGATCCCAACCCTTTTCCTCCCGACCATGAACAAAAAAGAAGAAAGTAAAACAAAACAGATCGATTCTCCGATCAAGCTCTCAAGATCATTGTCAAAGCTAGCTTCATCATATGCCGCTCAAGGTGTCACGACCAGGAGCTGATTTGGAGATTATTCAACCCAATTTTGACTCAGTCAAACAAAGCAATGGAGAAGAAAAGGAATTGGGCAGGACGGGCAAAGCGGATGCAACAACGGTCAGTGCAATTAAACCAACTGAAGCACTGACAGTGGGACCAGAAAGAGATGAAGGGAAGAAGACCGTTGAAGCGTTCAGTTGCAGAAACAAAGGCTGCGATGTGGGCCCAACGCATCAGAGGGATAGATCCTGAATCTCATCCTCCACATAGGCGCTTAGATGGCAAGCGGAGAATTGATCAAACAATCTAACCGATGGATTAGATTGATTCCAGCTTTAGGAGCTTCGCCTATATAATTAGAACTAGTGTAGAGAATTGGATTATGTATTCTGTTGTTAGCTTTCTCTAATTTCATAATTCTAGCTATTCTTCCTAATTCTTCCGTTGTAACCCAATTTCTTGATTTTAATCAAAATTGACTAGTTTAAGCTTACCTTTGTGAGAATTAAGCCATTTCTGAGTACAAGGGTCGTCACACGTGGTATCAGACCATCAAAGATCGCTTCTAGGAAGAATAAACGCACAGTGCCAAGAGTTTCAGACGACCAGCAATGGTGAAACCACGCCAAGGCACTAACACTGACGAAGAAATGGATTTGGCAGCATTGACGGCAAGAATTACCCAGTCGGAGTCGGCTCAGCGAGAGATGGGAAACCGCCTAATTCAACTCGAACGTCAGGCAGCAACGACCAATCAAGGCATCTAGGCTAATGCTCAAGCAACAGCCGCCTTGGAGCAGAATTTAAATACCAAATTTGAGGAGCTAGCTAGGCTAATCACAGCGAGTTTGAATAACCCCACTCCCCAAAACAACAACTCGGATCAACACAATGGCACAGGCAATGCAGGAGGAGGAGAGATGCCTAATCAAGGGGTAATCTTGGGGCAAGAATTTCGACAAGAAGGAAGAGACCAAGGCCAACAAAGAATCAATCTTCCTCGCATCGATTTCCCTAGTTTCTCTAGACTCAATCCTACATCCTGGGTGGAATGTTGCAACTTTTACTTTGATATGTATCAAATCCCCGAGGCATACAAATCAAGGATGGCGACAATGCATTTTACAGGTGCTGCTGAGAATTGGTACAGGTGTTTCAAGATTGCTCATTCACACCCTCCATGGCCAATTTTGGTGGAAGAACTCATTGATTTCTTCTCCGATGATACTGACAAACCTGTAGATGAATTCAAGAGGGTGCATCAGTCGGGCAGCCTTGAAGATTACATAGCCAAATTCTTGCAAGCTCGAGCTAGGCTCACCTATAAGAGAAGAATTACTAGTGAAGATTTTTATGTTGAAGGATTCATTAGTGGTCTAAAAGAAGAACTTAAGCATACCATAGATTTGTTTAGACCCAGTACCATGAATGATGCAATCAAGTGTGCTAGACAAATTGAATTATCTCTTGACTGTACCATTAAGAAAGTTGCCTCAGTTGTCAAACCTACTCAGTATTCCATTAAACCTCTAAACCATAACACTGTTACTGATGCTAGGTGGAAGGATAAAAATCAATTGTTGAGTAAACCATACCAGAAAATGGAACACAAAATTGAACCTCCTAAGCTCATGACTAAACCACATAACACCATGCTTTAGATCAAAAAAGGGCTTTAGGGTTATGTTTCAAGTGTGATGAGAAATGGCACCAAGGGCACAAATGTCAACTAAAGATTCTGCACACTATGGAAGCTGAGATAGACAATAGTTCTGAACATGACCAAGTTGAACCAACAAGAGAGCAAAATACACCTGAATTTGATGACTATATTGAATTTGAGGAAGGTGAAACAGCTTTCATTAGTATTTGCAATGGTCAGTACAACACATCCATGACATTTAAAGGAAAAATAGGATCAATTCCCATCTGTGCTTTCATGGATAATGGCAGCACACATTCATTTATAAATCCAGATATTGTTTCTAACTTAGGCCTACCAGTTGAGAGAACAAAACCCCTAACAGTACCTGTGGCTAAAAGAAACAAGATGAGTACTGACATGCTTTGCAAGAATCTCAAATTCTCCTTGCAGGGTAATGAATTCAGTACAGATTTGAGGGTTTTAGATATTCAAGGGCAAGATTTGTTACTGGGCATGGATTGGCTGACTCAGCTGGGTCTCACACTAGTTGATTGGAACAAAGGCAGCATGAAGTTGAAGAGAGGAGGTAAATTCATTAAGCTGGAAAATGAAGATGTGCATGCTGAACTGAACCTTCTCACTGTCACTGAACAATCTTCATGCATGTTGAAAGAGTCCTTTGAAGAGGGACATGTTTTACTGGCACAGATTTCCCATGTTGACAGCAAGGTAAAAAGAGGTACATTCTTCTTTACTACTAGTTTTAGAGGAATTCTCTGACCTCTTTGCTGAACCTACTGTCTTACCCCCTAAAAGGAGCATTGATCATAAAATTCCACTCAAACCAGGTTCAAAACCAGTAAACCTTAGACCATACAGGTTCTCTCACTACCAAAAGCTGGAGATTGACAAAATAATTGAAGAATTGCTCAAAAATTCCTTCATTCAGCCTTCATGCAGTCCTTACTCCTCTCCCATTCTTTTAGTGAAAAAAGAAAGACAATACTTGGAGAATGTGTGTAGATTATAGGAAATTAAATGATAATACAATAAAGAACAAATACCCAATTCCCATAATTGATGACTTGTTGGATGAATTAAAGCATGCAAGGGTGTTCACCAAGTTGGATTTAAGGTCAGGTTACCACCAAATTAGAATGCATGAGGAAGATATTCATAAAACTGCATTTCATACACATGAGGGTCTTTATGAATTTAAGGTCATGCCTTTTGGCCTTACAAATGCACCAGCTTCATTTCAATCTCTAATGAACTCCATATTTAAGCCATACTTGAGAAAATTCATATTAGTTTTCTTTGATGACATATTAATCTATAGTACTGATTTAGAGACACATGTGCAGCATGTAAAGACTGCTTTTGAGTTAATAAGGCAAAACAAATTATTCCTAAAAAGGAGTAAGTGTGATATTGCAGTAGAACAGTTGGAATATTTAGGTCATATAATTTCTGGTAATGGAGTAGCTACTGATCCCAAGAAAATAGAGGCAATGAAGAATTGGCCTACACCAATGAACACCAAAGCTTTGAGAGGATTTCTAGGCCTCACAGGTTATTATAGGAAATTTATAAGAAATTATGGTGTGATTGCCAAGCCCTTAACTGAACTATTAAAGAAAGATGCCTTTAAGTGGAATAGAGAAGCACAACTAGCATTTGACTCACTTAAAACTGCAATGACCCAAGCCCCAGTATTGGCCTTACCAGATTTTTCTCAAATTTTTATAGTTGAAACTGATGCTTGTAACACTGGTATAGGTGCTGTGTTGATCCAAAATAAGAGGCCAATTGCATTTTTAAGTCAGAAACTAGGAGCAAAGAAACAACTATTGTCAACTTATGAAAAAGAGTTTCTAGCCTTGTTAACAGCTATTACAAAGTGGAGACATTATTTAATGGGTAGTAGATTTATTATAAGGACAGATCATATAAGTCTAAAGTACCTTTTAGAACAAAAGATCAATACAGCAAGCCAACATAAGGGTAATGAAAACACTGTGGCTGATGCTCTCTCTAGACAAGAAGGGCAAAGTGGTCTTTTTGATGATACAGGTGCAGCTTTAAATTTTCTAAGTGAGATAAAACCACAATGGGTGAGTGACATTCAAGGCAGCTATGTAGCAGACCCATGGATTGAAGGAATCAAGGAGAAGGTAGATGAGCAACATGATGGCCAATCAGTCAACCCATAAAGTCAACACCAGGATCTGATCAGATACAAGTGCAGAATTTGTGTGGGCAGCACTGGGAGTTGGAGGCAAACCATTTTGAGAGAATTTCATGCATCAAATTTAGGAGGCCATTCTGGAATTACATCTACTTATCAAAGGATAAAGAAATCCTTCTACTGGCCAGGCCTTAAGAGAGATGTGCACCAATTCATCAAAGAGTGTGATGTTTGTCAGATGAACAAACCAGAACATGTACACCCACCAGGCCTATTACAACCACTGCCAATTCCAACTGAAGCATGGTTGAGTGTGGGCCTTGACTTCATTACAGGTCTACCAAAGTCAGGAGGTAAAGAAGTAATCATGGTGGTTGTAGATCGCCTCACCAAATACTCCCATTTCATTGCTCTCTCACACCCTTACAAGGCAGCTGATGTGGCACAGACCTATTTTGATTTTGTCTACAAACACCATGGCATGCCTCGTGATATCATTTCTGATAGAGATCCCATTTTCACAAGTCGATTTTGGAAGGAATTAATGGCGAAATTGGGAGTCCAGCTTAATCTCAGCACAGCTTACCACCCTCAAACAGATGGTCAAACGGAACGGGTTAATCAATGCCTTGAGAATTACCTCCGTTGCATGACCTTTGATAAGCAAAAGCAATGGGTAAAATACCTCACACTAACTGAATGGTGGTACAATACTTCATACCACAGTGCGATAAAGATGACCCCTTTTGAAGCACTTTACGGTTACGTTCCACCTCAATTGGGCCTAAGCAGCAATCCAAAGAGTCAAGTCGAGGCCGTGGATTCGTTATTAAGAGATAGACAATCCACACTTCACCAATTGAAGTCCAATTTAGCAGTGGCGCAAAATCGAATGAAACAGTTTGCTGATGCACATCGCAGTGAACGTCAATTCAATATTGGTGATTGGGTTTACCTCAAATTGCAACCTTATCGTCAAGTCACTGTTGCAGGATTGCAAAATCAGAAGCTCAGTCCAAGATTCTATGGTCCTTATGAAATATTGAAGAAGATTGGCACCAATGCGTATCGCCTCAACTTACCACTCGGTTCAGCAATTCATCCCGTATTTCACGTCTCTCAACTCAAACTGCGGATTGGGCGAAATCAAGCAGTGACACCCAACCTTCCAGTGATGGGCCCAAATGGAAGCTTACAATCCCTCCCCATTGCTGTATTGGCGCGTCGCATGGTGAAAAAATGCAATGCCCCCGAATCTCAGGTGTTGATCCAATGGGCTAGTCAAGAGGTTGACGATGCTACTTGGGAGAATTACAACTCTATTGCTCAACGATTTCCACAGTTTATCCTCGAGGTCGAGAATGCTTTGAAGGAGAGGGGAATGTCACGACCAGGAGCTGATTTGGAGATTATTCAACCCAATTTTGACTCAGTCAAACAAAGCAATGGAGAAGAAAAGGAATTGGGCAGGACGGGCAAAGCGGATGCAACAACGGTCAGTGCAATTAAACCAACTGAAGCACTGACAGTGGGACCAGAAAGAGATGAAGGGAAGAAGACCGTTGAAGCGTTCAGTTGCAGAAACAAAGGCTGCGATGTGGGCCCAACGCATCAGAGGGATAGATCCTGAATCTCATCCTCCACATAGGCGCTTAGATGGCAAGCGGAGAATTGATCAAACAATCTAACCGATGGATTAGATTGATTCCAGCTTTAGGAGCTTCGCCTATATAATTAGAACTAGTGTAGAGAATTGGATTATGTATTCTGTTGTTAGCTTTCTCTAATTTCATAATTCTAGCTATTCTTCCTAATTCTTCCTAATTCTTCCGTTGTAACCCAATTTCTTGATTTTAATCGAAATTGACTAGTTTAAGCTTACCTTTGTGAGAATTAAGCCATTTCTGAGTACAAGGGTCGTCACACAAGGTCTCTCTCTCTCTCTCTCTCTCTCTCAACTCATCTATTTCAAAGTAGTGTATCAGCCTGTTTATAAATAGGACTAAAGCTTTTCAATTCAGATTTCGGATTTTCAGATTTTGCTATTGTTTTCAAAACACTTGAATTAGGCTTAGAGTATGCATCATTATGAAAAGGACCAAAGCTTACGGAAAATGGATTGATACTTCTGTATATTCATAGATAGCTTAACAACTTCAAATCCTTGATACTTTTGTAGCCTAATTGTGATTCCTTGATTTCTGGAATAGGGTTTAGGATGAGTTGAGACTAAAATTGGGGTTCAGTTGATCATGTGTTTTTGTGGATTTGAAGATGGGCCTGTTGTTGGAAAATTGTAGAAAGCATATGATTCACTTGGAGCATTTTGACAGAAAAGAGGTAGAATCCGCTAGAAATTCAAATACATTGTTTTTTGCAGATTGTGGAGGAGAAGATAGAAAGATACACACCCAGGCTGAAGCTACTACTTTGAGGTAAATTTTTGCTAAAAATGATTTGTTAGAACTTATTTAAATGGTTAACAGATAGTAGCTTAACCTAAGAAAAATCCTGAAGCGTATCACACACCAATTACGGTAGATTGATTTTTTTTATTATTTTGTTAACAAACTTTTGTGATATTTGAATGGTTAATTATTTGGAGAGATAGTGGCTCAGTTCAATTTTGAATTCAATTTAAATTGCATAGAGCCATGGACAGATATGGATATCAATTAGGATGGATTCAAAACCAACAGATAGAAGAAACTAACAAAAATATCTACTTTAATCTTGCATTAACCTAACCTAGACATGCCTGATACCGGCCAGCATCCAATACAATGTCAGGTCCAGTTTTGAATCCGATTGCACTAGGCCGTTTGGCTACTTCTATCTTCTATTTTGACTATAAAAAAATATCAGCAACAAAGGAATATTTTAAATATTCTCATAAATTTTTTATTGTACTATTGCAAGGTGTTGAAACATTGGCTCAAGTCTTTGCTACAAAACTTTACTAAAAAAATTCTAAATTTTCTGTTCTCTAAAAAGGAGGATGGGACCTGCCAAGCAGTGATTCTTGAAGTCAACCCGATTGATGCTGGATTTATTGTTTCAACTGGAGATGATCCAGATGGAGAAGTTAGATCAATAGATTTATGGTAAGAAATTTGCATTTTTATTATCTTATCATTCAAGTTCAATAATGCAAATCTACTGTATGATCTGTATAATCAAATCTAATGCAGAATTAGTTTGATCGGTTTACATAATTTAGTATTGAAGTTTACATATTGATGAGAAGAGATTTACATACACTTTTCAAATGTGACAATTGGTTGAGGGATATTTGAGGGATTGGAGGAAACATTAATCTATTAAAAACATAGATTCTGAAGTTTTTTATAGTCAATGGTCCTAAAAAATAGCCAATATTCTGAAGTTTTCTATATGATATTCTATTAAAAACATTAATCTAGGAATTTGCTAATTTACTGACTGGTAAGGACGTTAAGAAAAATAATCTATAGGAAGTTTTCTTTAGCAACTTATAAGAAAATAACGAAAGGCATCTTTTGTTCAATATTGCTACATTATGTTGACTGGTTTGTACTTGCATTGAAAGTTACTATTACAGTAGTAGCCTACTATTATACTTATTTCATCCTGTGAACCTCAACTAAAGATATTATTACATTATTGAACTTTAGTTTTTCTTTTCTCTTTTTTAGGACCTTTTGATCCAACGAAGAGCATAGGTAAATGGAGGCATGATACAAACATCATCCGAATTTTTTTCAATGATAAGTAGTGTTATGTAAAACTTTTTTATGTTTACTTTGATTTGTATGAAATGTTATGTTTGATATCAACATGTATGCTATTTATTGGCAATTTATTTTGCTTAGTGATAAGAATTATGTCTCATGGTTAGACATAATAGTATGTGTGTTTTGAGATTAGTTGTTATGTTTACAGTATTTAGAGTACTATCTTACAAAGTTTTACAGTAAGGTTTACATAATTCAAAACAAAAAATTATAATTTTTGGATCCAGCACATCAAAAAAGATAAAATTCACAAGTTACAATTTAAGTTTACAAAATTCAAAGCTTATTTTATAGAGTTATGTGATAAGATTTACAGAAGTCAAAATAATTGAAAGAAGCATCTAGATGCCGAATCTAACAAAACTAAAATTTTGAAAAAAATAAAATTTGAATTTTTTTTACTGGTTTACACTATTCAACGTAATTGTCTACAGAGTCATGTGATAGGGTTTCTAGAATTCAAAACAATTCGAAGTAGTATCTAGATGCAAATTTAAAAAAAAAATTGAATTTTTTTTACCGGTTACAGTATTCAATGACATTGTCTACAGAGTTATGTGATAAGGTTTATAGAATTCAAAATATTTGGAAGTAGCATCTAGATGCAAATTTTAAAAAAAAATTGAAAAAATTGAAAATTGAAATTTTTTTACTGGTTACAATATTTAACGAAACTGTCTACAGAGTTATGTGATAAGGTTTACATAATTCAAAATAATTAAAAGTAACATCTCTAATTGAAAAAAAAAATTAAAAATTTTGAATTTTTTTTTTACCTGTGTCTGTTTACAGAATTTTAAAGTGGTCCCGATTAGTTACTAGTTTTGAAAAGTTGTTAGAGATCTTTTAGATATGGTCCCAGTGGTCCTGATCAAAAGTCTAAAAGTGGTCCCGATCAAAACAGTTGAAGTTGTTGAAGTGGAGGTTAAAGTGGAGGTTTTTGGGACCACATGGTAATGAAAAGTTATGTTTGAAGAATTAGTTGCATTGGGTTACAGGATTTACTGTTGAAGTTTACAGAACTGGAGATAATCTAGAGATTGGTGTCCGGGGACTATTAGCAGCTCCCTTAAAAAAAAGACTCTCCCTTTGCCCACTCTGTTGGTATCCGGAAAAAATCTCTTTCATTATATTTTCTATTCACATAAAATGAACTTCTTTGATTTGTTCTTCTTTTCCCATGTGATTTCAATCTTACCAAATTCTGATCTATGTTGGATATTCTGGAGTTATCACCAGTTGCTTCTATAATCATGCCTTAAGGAGTAACATCTTCAGATTATCTTAGTGGCGATTTCAAGTCTTGCGTGAAAGAGACGGAATACGCTTAAGGACATCGTACACGATCCGGATAACTGTTTTCACTTGATTTATTTAACTATTGAATTTCTAAAAAATTTATCCAACAATCGCCACTACTGACATGTTTTTCCAAAAAGTCACCTTTTAAGCTTGTCCCTAAATTTGCTACAGAACAATATTCCATTGAACTAGTAAATATATATAACTCAAAATCAGGGACAGAGTCAGATTTTTGAAATATGAGGATCAATCATATAAAAAGTTATTTACTAGAGGATGGTTCGAGTAGGGATGTGAGATATCCCATTATTAATACACTAGTACCAAAAATCTAGTAACACCCCTAAGAGCTTTCGCAAACCAACTAACTTTGGTTATTGTCCCTGATAAACTAGAAGAAGCTGTAAAAGATAAAATGTGGATCCAGGCAATGGAGTTCGAGATGAACACTCTTAAAAAAAAAATTATACCTGAGAAATAGTAGATCTAGCAAAAAGGAAGAACATTGTAGGGTGTAGGTGAGTCTACTCCATTAAATATAATAAAAATGGGGAGGTTGAGAGATATAAAGCTCGGTTATTTGCTAAAGGTTATACACAAGTCTATGGGATTGATTTTCATGAGACTTTCTCATATGTAGCAAAACTAAATAATGTACGAGTTATCTTGTCTCTTGCAGCAAACTTTGACTGGCCGTTACACCAATTCGATGTGAAGAATGTCTTCCTACATGGTGATCTTGAAAAAGAAATTTATATGGATATGCCACCAGGATACACAAATCGTGGGTCACTGACCAAAGTGTGCAAACTCAAGAAAGCACTATATGGACTCAAGCAATCACCTAAAGCATGGTTTGGAAAATTTTGCATTGCAATAAAGAGCTATGAGTACCAGTAGAGAGATTCAGATCACACAATGTTCTTAAAAAAAAGACGGGAGGTAAAATTGCAATTTTAATCATTTATGTTGATGACATAATTATTACTAGAGATAATGAGATTGAAATTGAGAAACTTGAGAGGAAATTAAGTAAGGAGTTTGAGATGAAATTAAGTATTTTTCTCAAATTGTTCAATATCTCACTAAATCAAACAAAACCTCTACACATGGAGTAGAATTTGGGACGTGGTGTCGTCAACAAGATAAAAAAAATTAGAAAAAGAAAGATGAAATCGGCAATGCAAAAGTGAGGAGAAACTTCCTCCATGGCTGCTCTCCTCATAATTTGATTCCAAACTAGAATACAAAGAGAAAGGAAGGTCCTTTCCTTTTCTTTTCTTTTTTAACGGAGGAAGGCTTATTCCCTAAATAACTCTTTATGCATTGATTTGACAGATTATTCTGTTCTCTTGAATTAAATTTTTTTTAAGGAAAATATTCTCTTGAATTATATACCTGTGGGGACAAGGACTTGATACACCAAGGACTGAACAAACTGGGAATCCATCTAGAATGACAGAACGAAGTTTATTTCCCATTAATTCTCTTTCTTCATAATCTTTTATATTTGAACACTCTTTTTTTTTAATTACATTATAATAAGAAAAGAAAAAAGATGATGGAGAGAGAAGAGAGAAGAGAGAGAACGGAAAGTACCTGAAAAAGCACATAGTTCATCGCAATCCTTTGATCTGTGACATAGTAAAATATCAAAAAGTTATTGTGCCAGCAGAAAAACTGTCTTTACTCTTTACTGAACCTGGACAGATTTCCAAAATATAACAGGGACAGAGCATCGACGTTTTACATGTGGTATCTATATCAAAACTGTGGTTGTGCAAATCATATCTCAATCCTTGTATTTAATGAAATTATGTCGGCCCACTAGAAAAAGCATTTGATACCCCTGTTCTTCCTACCATGTATATTGAGTACCGTGTAATTTACCATTTATTACGATATATGAAGATGAGCAACTATAAGAATTTGTTTATTTATGCACCTGCAACTTATATTTGCCAAATTTAAGAAACGAAATTAATATGCAATTGCGAAGCTTACTCTTAAGTTTGAACCCTTGAGGATATTCATATACTGATATACACACAAAAACTTACTCTTAAGTCACATTATGGAAGTATATACAATGGTTGTAAATTAAATACCCATTAATAGAAGTGCTTTACTGCTTTAGTACTACCAATGCCAGGTTCTTATTGAAGGATGAAGTTGACGTATAAACAAGGATCCTCAAAACATTTTACCATTGATCACATAATACCTTTGCAAGAGTGTGATTCTCTTCTTCAATTAATGTAGTATAGAATCATGGTCAGGTGCAGTTTCAGTTGCATCCTTTTAATTTCACGATAAAATTAACAAAAGAAAATCTCTTTCAGTCCCATGGTCCTATATATACCACCGCCCTAAAGTTACTCTTCAACACAAGGTGGAAAAGAAATACCTTCTTTCATAAGAACTGAAACGAAGTAGGTTGTCTCCTGGAGTTCCCTTCAAGCACTTCATTAAGGTCTAAAATGTTGTGCACAGGCCATTATGAAGTGTTTGGGGGAACTCTTGGTGGCACCCTGCATGTACTAGGTACGTGGTCTATGGATGAGTTTGGGGCAGAAATAATTAAGTTGATTGTACTCTTGTGTTCCCTTCAAGCACTTAACATTGATCACCTACACTGCATTGCACAAAGGTTGCGTGTGAAGTGTTTGGGGGAACTCTTGATGACAATCCACCATTGACAATACTATAGAGATGGATACCACAAAGAAACAATCAGTTGGTTGTTCTCTAGAGTTCCCTTCAAACACTTCACCTTAGCTCGTAGTGCATTCGTACCAAGGTTGTAGTGAAGTGTTTGGGGGAACTCTGAATAGCAGTCAGCAATACAACAATTAGGCCCCATGAAGAAGCTACAAGTTGGGTGTACCCTGGTGTTCCCTTCAAGCACTTTCCGTAAAGCCTAAAATCTTATACGGAAGCTACATTGAATTGTTGGTGTCCTCTCGATTTTCCTTCAAGCACTTCACCTTAGCTGGAAATAATGAAAAGCACCACCATGTATCCACTGTTGTGAAGGTGTGCTGCTCATGAATGGTAGCATACGAAAATACTCTGTAATTCTATTCTGAATTAATAAAACAAAGGGAAGGAAGGGAGCTTCATGGGAGTGATTGTGTTCGTATTCTCTGTTATACTATTCTAATTCATGGTGACTTGCAGTACTACAGCCTCAAATAAAATCATTGAACCTAGAGCTGTTTAATCTTTCAAATATCTACATTTCTGTGCCACCATGATGACCACATAAAAAGTGGGTCACCTATTTATCAAAAGTATTACTCTTCCAGTATATCATGATAAATATGCATCCAATCGAGGCCAGAAATGGTGCCTCAATATTCTCATTCTTTCTAAAATTTATTTTGACACATCTGATTCTTATACACACACACACACACACACACCTAAATAGGCGTCTTATTTTGAGGATGACATGTAGAAAGAATATGCAAATCTTATAAAGTTGATTGTATTAAACTAGCTAGATTCTTCTACTTCCATCTAATGTGGTCAAGAAACATGGCTAGATGCAACTCCACTTGCCTTGCAGCATACATTTTCATCCGTTTAACATGTTGGATGGTAAGTCCTGAGCTTCAGCTATAAATCTAAGGCATAGAAGTTGGTTTGAAGGCAAGGAAAAAAAAATATAATAGCTAGCACACACAATGTATAAGAGTTACTGATGAAAAGATTAAAGCTGGCTATTATCTGGAGTTCCCAGCGACAATTTAATGGGGAACTCTCGGTGGCACCCAGCATTTAGTTAGGATATGGTTGGGTCAGAGTTAATTTTATTTGATCATAGAGTTGTGACCAAATAGAAATTAGGCTAGGTCTCCCCCGGAGTTCTCCTCAAGCACTTCACGAAGGGCCTATGATACAAAACACATGGGAAATTGTGAAGTGTTTGGGGGAACTCTAGGTGTTGACTAGCATTCAAATACTCAATAGCGCAGTCAAGGAAATAGACAAGGAGAGAGAACAAACCTAGTTGTCCCCTGGAGTTCCCTAAAAGCACTTCACACACTACCTCAAAAGCACTTAGTATAGGCTGTTGTGAAGTGTTTGGGGGAACTCTTGGTGCTATCTAGGAAGATGAAGTGCATTTCGCCAAGCAACTGCACATACAGTGGTATTATGTATAACTGCATACCTATACTTGTTTTAAGTTTTAACATTAAATAGAAAGTTAGAAACACTTTGAAGATACTTGAATTCGAAGATACTTGAATTCTTAAACAACTTTTAAAAAAAAAAAAATACGTAGTTGAACTTAAAATCGACCATAAAAGAACATAGCATTCACATATATTTGGAGAAGTGAAGAGGGATGGTCGGCTGGATTTGCATGTGTGATGGAGGGAAAAGATTTGCAAAGTAAGGTTCCTTGGTCATTGTTTTTATGGTTTCCTGATTTTTTTTTTTTTATAGTAATGTCCAGGGGTCATCTTTTTCCAAAACCAATATCCGAAGTACATACTTTTTGTTAGATATGTCCTTATTATAGATCAAAATAGGCTCCTAAGATGGTTTTTTTTTTTTACAAAAATAAAATAAAATCTTCTAGAATATATTGGCCAGCTGGTTGATGATTGGTTCACTCTCCTAATTACAACATCATGCATAATGACTGTATAAATCTAGCTCAACCTCCTTTTTTTTTTTTTTTTTTTTAGCAAAGAGAAGGCTTATGACAATGGTTCTGGGTCATTTGGCACATATCCTGACCCTAACTCTATATCTTTGACATAACCTTCTAAAATAATTTAGAATTTATATTTGTGAGATTTTTAAACCTAATTTAATTTTGGAAAACCAATTTCATTATTTTTTATTGGTCATGTTCAATGTAAAAAATGCCTCCTAAGGAAGAACTGGCTTTATTGTTTTGGAATTTGAACATTATGCTATCTATTGCTAATTTAGCATTGGTGCATGTAATTCTAATTGAGAGCATGGAAAAAGGACCTTTTGAGACAAACTGAAGAAATAACCAGTAATCCGGAAATTCCCCAATTCCAATTTAAAATCACCATGAAATCTAGCAACACTAAAATATAGACGAACCAAATTACAACACCAAAGGTTCTAAGTGGAAAATAATGATTTGATTTTATATATCAAGTTCTCTCTTTCTCTCAAGAATCAAAAGATACACTAATCACTGATTGAAGCAACCTAAACAATTTGAAAGCATATTCCAGTCATTTTACCGTGGAATCTCACAAAAGATGATTCTCATGCATGTATTATTTCTTTTGAGATGTAGAAAAGCAATAAAAAAAAAAGGCTGACATTACCTGAAATAGAAAGCAGCAGCTCATACGCACTTGGGTGGTTCTTAGTATCTTCAAATTGGACTAAATCAATTTAAATTATTGTTAGAGGCAATCCAAGCATCCTTATTCAACTATCACACGAGCAGAGCCACGGTTGAAATCCTGTGAATTCTTAAATAAACTACTTGAAGAAGAAATCAAGCTTCTGCGATCTTAATTTGGCGGTTGGATGATCCCAGATGTTCCCCCAAACACTTCAGCCAGAACATTAATTTGCTTGCTTTCGCTGAAGTGATTTGAGAAAACTCTGGAGAACATACAACTGTAACAATTAATGTCTAAACAGCGCTGCGTGGCGAAAATTTCTTTATCCTCTCTCTCTAGTCTTTATGTATTTTATCAATCCCTTCCGATGCGAGCTGTAATGACATAGAGAGAGATACCTTATTACCAATTAATTATCTTATCAGAAAGGAGATGAACGGGGCCGTCAATCGAAGTTTCAAGTCAACCAAGTGAAATACATTGAACCTGGACGCAATACTGCCCCAACTGCCTTTTGAGTTTTATCTAATTTTCCTCTCACAGAGGCCGCGCGATGTGGTGAGAAAAGAAACGGCCCATGGGCCCAACAAAAGACAGAAGGCATCTTTCGATTCATTCTCTTTGCAAGGCTAATGTAATGTTTTGGGATATTTATACAGTTACGTAAGAAGAGAAACATTTTATAAATCATGTAAACTATGCATTTTATTAGATGATCTTTTTACTTTGAGACCAATTATGAGTTTATGACCAATAGGTAGGCATCTTTTTGTTTCATATTTCATTGTGTATTTTGACATTACCTTAAACAATTGTCCAGATTCGTCCTCAATGTTGTGAATTATGAAAGATAAATAAAAAAAAATAGACAAGCTAGACAGAATGTATATATAAAAAATATTACTATTTGCTGAATTAATTTGGATAATTGCTAAGTAGGGTTTATAATGCCCCATTAATTTTGTACCCTATCATGCTCTAACATTATTATCTCTATTTTTAAAGTCTAAATAATTGATCCGAACCATTCAACATGATTTTTATACTAAAATATGCTTGGATAAAAAAAATTTACTAATTTTTTAGACTAGTATAAAATCACTATTTTTGAATGGTTCAAAATCTTCTACAAACAGTGATTTTGTATCTATCTTAAAAATAGCGAAAAAATTTCAAAAAATATAAAATGTTGTATCCAAACACATTTTATTATGAATATCATATTGAGCGGTTCGGATTGACTATTTAAACTTCGAAATAGAGATAACGATGTTGGGGCATGATGGACACAAAAACAATGAGGCATTTTAACCCTATTCTTATTAATTTTGATGATTTAATTACTTGAAATAACATCTAATTTGTTTTTAATACTTAATGGCTACTAAGTGTACAATATTAAATATAAATAAATGGCCCCATGCACGTAGCCTTGCAAACCTTATACAAAAAAAGTCTTACATCCTTCACATTTCTTTCCCCTAATTAGGACATAGAGAAAATGATGTAGATCATATTCAATAGTTTTATTTTGACTTTTAAATTTTAAATTTTGAGTTCTTAAGGTTGATTTAAAAATAGAGATACGATGAAGACACAAATTAATAATAGAGATATTTGAACGACACACTATACAATCAAACATATAAATATTATAGTGAAGTCCAACCCTTTTTTATGAAATGAAATCAGGAGAGGGCCAGTCGTGAATCCAAATCCTCCTAGGTACCTGACTCGATAAAATTGAAACGGACGGTCCAAATTAACTCAAAACGGCACCTATTTGAGAATTAATGGCGCATGCAGAAAATTAACCAGTATTAATTATTTGTGCTTTGAGATTTGTACCAAGTTAACGATCTGAGCCGTCTGATTCTAATTTGCTTGAGTCAGATACCTGGGGTGATCCGTATTCACCGGTCGTCGATCGGAAAGAATATTAGACTGAAACTCGATCAAACTTTAAACCTTAATTAGTTAATTCTGCCCATGTTAACATTTGACAACAGATGTGTTACTTAGAGTGGGAAAAATGGCACGCCGGAGCCGGATCCGTCACAGAACGGCACGGTAACGGCACGGAACGGCACGGCACGTGTGTCGGTCACGTGCCGTGACTCGCGTGTCCCGTGCCGTGACCATTCGCGTGCCGTGACCAATTGTTGGCAAAGAAGACACGGCACGGCACGGCACGGAAATTGTCTTGGTCACGGCACGGCACGGCACAGAAACACGGAACGGCACGGCACGGGACACGCGAGTCACGGAACGGAAGACACGCCAGTCACGGCAGTAGCGAAGCAATACACTAACATACCTTCCTATAAGGTATAATTTTATTTTAATTAAAATATTTACATTTAAATTTCAATTAAAACATTTGAATTTTAAAGAATCGTTTCATTTTTTTTTTAAAACGTTAAATGCGATCAAATTTGACTAACGCGCGTTTGGTCACGGCACGAATTAGTCACGGCACGACTTAGTCACGGCACGCGAGTCACGGCGTGACTCGCGTGCCGTGACCATTCGCGTGCCGTGACCACCCCTCGTAATTTTTGTCACGGCACGGCACGTTTTTCCCTCTCTAGTGTTACTTATCTTCTAAAGGCATGTTCATTGAACCTGGACTATAAATGCTATAAGTAGGGGCGGAATCAAAATTCAAGCATAGGAGGGCTAAATAAGAATTCACATCCACTAAGATATCTCAAACTTTGAGTGTTTTTTCAGAATATCTTAACCGTTCAAATATATTATGCACGAATCTCAAAGCACAAATAATACTGCCCCTGCGCTATCCCCGAAAGGCACAGTACACGTCTGTTACGCAAAAGTTGAGAAACCTCAGAGGATTAGCTATCATTAATTTGGTTTTTTCGAATAATTGCTCAGTTAGAGCTTTATATTTCCATAGCTAAAACTTGTTTTCGGTTTTGTACTATCTTTTATTGTTTTGTTATTTGAACTTTGCAATCCACTTAGACCGAAATTTTAATTAATATCCAAAATAGTTAAACAATTTCACAATCTACGCACTGACGAAGAAGAATTCAAAAAATGTCCAAATCGGAAAAAAAGGATTCCGGTTTTAAGCCTCCTTTCCGGAAACAAAGTTCCTGATCCTATCCTCTCCAAAACCGAAGATTAAATTTCCGGTTTCAGAGCCTGGAACCGGAAACTTAATCTCCAGTTCTAGGACCGAAAACAAAGTTCTCGGTTGTATGTTTAAAAAAAAAAAACAGAATATGTTATAATTTATTTATTTTTTGTATTGAAATACTAGAAATATTTTATATATTTCTTAGAAAATAGATATAATACTATATGATTTGATTTATTAGAAAGACTGCGACAAATAATCCGGATCAACATTTTTCAGGCCAGATTTTTCGCAGCTGTAAGAAAAATTAAAATATTTCTTTGTGTGTTATTGGAAAAAAAAAATATATATTTTACATCTGAGTTATTGATCCCGGTTCAAAAGTCACTTCTAGATAAATACAAAAAATATTATAATCCTTCTATTTTTGAAAAAACAAAAACTTAAATAATGAATCCCTGACATCTCTGACAAAGAATATTTAAATAACTTAAAGTTTTAGTTTTTTTTTTAAATAGAAGGATTAAAGTATTTTTTGTATTTACTTAGAAGTGACTTTTGTATCGGATTAATAACTCAGATTCAAAACTTTTGTCTCTGGACCGGACCAAGCCTAACCACAGTCCGGACCGGTCGGGGAAAAAACCACGGATCCGGCGGTCCACGGATTTTGTCAATACACTAGCACAGAGTCGCACACAGTCCAAACTAATTAAATGATTCAATTTAATTACAGCACATAACACACTGCACATTGCATCTCATTCAGCTTTGAATTGAATAAATACTTTACCCTCTTCTGGAACCAGAATCGGACTGTGGGTGTCATTTAAAAAAAGATTCATTTCAGTCTGAGACTGCAAACTTTGTTTCCGGTTCTGGGACCAGAATCTTTGTTTGCGGTTTGTATTGATAAAATCATAAATAAAGTTTCCGGTTTTAGATATCGGAAACAAAGTTTGCGATTTTAGGGAGTAGGGACCGAGAACAAAGTTTGCGGAAAGAGAGCTTCAAACTAGAAACAAAGTCTCCGGTTAGTTATTTCTGAAAATCTTGCGCAAAAATAGATAGATTGTGAAATTAATTAATAATTTTGAATATTAATAAAAATTTTGGTATAAAGTGAAGCTTACTATTTTACCGTTTCAGATTAACTTAAAAATACATATTCAGAATAGCGCAGGAAGTATTATTTGTGATTTGAGATTTATGCAAAGTTAAAAGCTCAGTCCGGATCCACTAATTCTAAAATATTCCTTTTACGGTACTGGGGCGGGGGAGGACAATCCGAATTTTTCTGGAAAATCCCCAACCCCAACCGGGTCCGGATCCCCTAAAGTAATCCAATCTTTGAGTTTTGGATTGAGACCGTCCGATTCGAATTCGTCGCTCGAGATTGTCTCGGAATTCGAGTTCGTCATCGAAATGTGTGCATCACTTCACCGATGGATTTTTGCGGATTCGAATTGGACGGTCCCGATTCAAAACCCAAAGATTGGATTACTTCACTGAATCCGAACTCACCCCAACCTCCAACTAATTTTGGTCCTGCATGCCTACAGGAGTACGGGTTTAACCTGCCAAAAAAAAAAATAACAATTTTTTTTTCACCAACTTTGACCATTCATTGGCCAAAAATATTTGAGGGCCCACCAATTTGGTGTTGTACACAATGACTAATGACTAGAAACAAACTTGCTGTGAGTAGAAAAAAAAAAAAAGTTATTGTCTGTAACGCGAGGTTGCGATGACTCAATTTGTGTTCGTAATTTCACGTTGTAGCGGTGTTAAAAATAAAATTTTGAACAAATTGTAGTTATTTGGTTTACTTTTTTTAATGTTATATTTGAACATTTTAGCTTGCATAGATTGAGAAAAATGACACACTGAAGCTGGCTCCAGTACATAATGAAACGGCTATGATCGATACGGAACCATTCTCGTGTTGTTATCAGTTCATTATCAGTTCTCGGCAAAAAAAACACGGCACAACACAACACGAAAATCACCTTGGTCACAGTACGAAGCACGACATGGAACAACACTAAACACGTTAATTAAATATGATCAAATGTAACGAATGTAATCACTCAAAACACATTTGCTCACGGCATGAATTGATCACAGCATGACCATTCGTGTACACCACATATACCATATCATCTCTCATAATTTTGATCATAGCACAACACGGCACGGCACGTGAAAAATTAATTGGTCACAACAAGACATGATACATGACCAAAGTCATAGACGGAACAAAATACAAATTTTCCATTTAGTACTTTTGAAAACTATCGTATATATTTTATATATATATATCCATTTATAAGTACGGAATAGACAAAAATAATCTCAAAATTTGACCTATTACAAAACAGAAAGAAGCAATATTCATTAATTACTCATGTTCAAACAGAACAAAATTGAAATTTTAACCCAAATAAAGGATTTGACAACTTAATTTGATGTTAACCCAAACTCCCAAAGACAGAAATTTCGAGTTGGGTTAGCTTTAAGAAATTCGGGTCGGGTCTTTCGTGTTGGATCAGATTTTGCCACCTGTAAGCATGGGGGCGTATTGGGATATTTACCTTAATTTAGTCGATCTATACATATTTTGATATATTGGGATGATTTAATTTCTCCAGTCTGTTTTCAGATTATATTTTAAATTAGCTTGACTTATCGAAACAATTAGTAGCTCTCAAGTCACAACCAAGTTTCACCTGAGAAAGTAATTTGACTTGTAAACAATTGACATATATAGGTCTATGTAGCCGTTGCGGCTAATGTCAGGGTGCAAATGGATTGGATAATATCCGACTGTATCCGGATCCGTATCTGAAAATTAAATATAGATATCCGATATCTGTTATCCAAATATATATCTGTGCGAATACGAATACGTATATGATTTTGAATTTTAATTATCCGTATCCGAATAAGTAAATATATAGCATATAATTTAATATATATTATGAAAATATTTATGTATATATTTACGGATATCCGATATCCGATCCGTATCCATACATATCCGTCAAATATTTGATCTGTATTCATATCTGAAAAATAAAAACAGATACGGATATGGTTTTACCACTATATATCCAATCCGTATCCGATCCGTTTGCCCCCCCTAGGCTAATGTATTCGATTGTAATCCATATAAAAATTTGTATGCAATTCTGCATATGCGGGCGTATATTCGGCTACATATTAATTACTACCGTATGTATATTCAGCAATATATTATTACCGCATATTACTCTATACTTATTTGTATGATGAGGAGGGTTCAAATGCCTCCATTTTTAATGCCTCCATCATGCCTCCATTTTTAAAAACTTTAATAACTCAAAATTTAAAACTTAAAAGTCAAAATAAAACCGTTAGATATGATCTACATCATTTTATCTATGCATGTGTAAAAAATTATGACATTTCAATTTAATTTTGATTGTCATCAAGAGCTTGTAAAAAACGTACTAATATGGATAATTTCTAGACGTTGATTTTTTAACTTATTGATTCACATATAAACAAAATCAAAATGTGATAATTTTTTATGAGCACATAGATAAAATGATGTAGATCATATCCAACGGTTTTATTTTGACTTTTAAGTTTTAAATTTTGAGTTATTAAAGTTTTTTAAAAATGGAGGCATAGTGGAGGCATGAAAAATGGAGGCATTTGAACCCTCCTCTTGTATGATACTGCATATTACTACATGCTTGTTTGTATGATAACGTATATTACTGCATATTTATTTATATATATGAATTTCATTTGAAAATATGCATACGCATACGCAGTGACCTTGTGCATAAATATTGGTCGCGTACGTGTATTAAATATTTCACAATTTCTTTTGGGTAATTGTATTTCCCAATTGCTTTCATTTCATATAGCATTCCTAAAAAGACAACTATATCACTAAAATGCTCTTTGTTGAGAATAATTTAATAATTTTGTCTCCAATTTTACAAAAAAATTCGAGTCATATGTGTAGTTGAGCTCCGATCGGTTCATATTTTGAAAAGTACCCCTGAGCAGAGAACTAACATTTTGGATATAAAATGCAAGAGCCAATTATTTCATTTCACTGCATATTAATTTATTACATTACAACATACGTTTTCCGTACCAAGTTCTACCTTGAAAAAAAGAAAAAGGAAAGGAAAATAAAGAAAGGAAAATAAAATAATTATAAACTAGAACGTCATCTCTTGCTCCAATTCGATCGGTTAAGATATAGCTAGCTAGCTAGGAACTAAATGAAGTGATATCAGGGGGGAACTCCAACCATCATGCCTCCTCCACAAACTCTACGCTCTCCTATTCTTCTCCAACACCATGGCTATATATTTTGACTTCCTCCTCAGAACAAAGGTCTGATGTTTGTAGTGGGAAGAGTATCCATGGCCCATGGCCCATGGGGAAGAGTATCCAATTAAAAGAGAGAGTCTGGTAGCCAGGATATATGTTCTTTGATGGGACAGGTTCAGTGAACCTAGACACATTTGGGCCGGATACCACGAATCTTCCTTTAATCACAAAGCCAAAGTTGGAGGCTTCAAGTTTCAATTTGTCTCGTCATTGTCAAGTCAGTGATTTCATCATCCGTTTTGCTATATGGAACCGGTGTAAATGCTGCAAGGTGAAATTTTAGAAAATTTGAATAATAAGATTAGAGAGTAGTTAGAGAGTATAATTAAAAGAGGTATCGCGTATATATGGGATCTTCGAATATTGGAACTTGTCCCTATCCCTATAAATTAAAAGTATCTTATTAATTATATCAACAAAAAATAAAATATAATTGATGTACATATATATATAATACGCCTGGCACATAATTGATTAAATTGTATTGAAATAAAAATTAATAGCAACTTGAAGATTGTTGATCAGTTACGTACAAAATTAACTATTTAATTTTGTTAGCAGATAATATGTTGCCAAATATTTTCAAATTGCATCACATTAATTAAATACACAATTAATTGATCTATCTATTTAGAACATAAATATAGTTTTATTTTCTGAAGCATCGGTTTAATTTCTCGATTGGCGATATTATTACTCTGATTTCAAAGCAAATAAAAAATAAAAAGACTTGAAAAGGAACAATTATTATTGCCCATTAATTAATTACCATTGCGTAACGTGGGTTATTTTGTATTCATTCGTTTAGTTTTTTTTTGTTACTATTATTGTGAGATTGTGCAATTAATCTATGGTGTGTAATTAAGTTTATTCAAAATTAATGATATTCCGTCCAGACAACCTCAATTTCCTATTTGCTTAAAATTGTATTCCAGGATGATACTTTCATTAGACTTATTAAAACAGGTACGTAGAAATATACAAATGAAACAAGCTAGTAACGTACACTTGAGTCTGTACTGTTTTGCAGTAATTGTAACTGCTCGGTTTATCCGTTTATTGTTCTGAACCGCAGGGGCGGATTCAGAATTTTTGTCAGGGGGGCAAAAAAACCTATAAAATCGGGATTAAATACCTAATTGGGTTTAAATCC
This sequence comes from Carex kokanica, assembly GCA_025461125.1. Lineage (NCBI taxonomy): Eukaryota > Viridiplantae > Streptophyta > Magnoliopsida > Poales > Cyperaceae > Carex > Carex kokanica. The sequence goes on from JAJGRX010000460.1 coordinate 76,606, forward strand.
ATTAACCAATTGGGTACTCGATAAAAAAAACAATGTTTTTACTTGTAAACTTTCCAATGCTTTAACTTATAATTTCTGATACTTTGACTTATAATTCTAATTACCAATCAAAATTCAACAAATTTATTTCAATTTAACCCTAAATTTAACCCAAATTACAAATCAAATGTCCAGAGGGGGGCAAAAAAAATTTTAGGAGGAGCCAAAGTCAGTCGAAACCGCTAAATATCTACTAAAACTCAAAATCCAGGAGAGGCAGCTGCCCCCCCTAGGTCCGCCGCTGCTGAACTGGCAACAGATCCAAACCTTATAGTAGGGCTTGCAGATTTTGTCAGATTCAAATTAACTGTCCGGTACAGCAGCTAGGGTGTGGGTGTGTCGTGTGTGTGTTTATTAATTAAGAACGTGCGTTGTGTAATGTTGAACTATATATGTTTACTTGGTGTCCAGTTATTCCAAGCAATTAATTCTGAATTTTTGTGTTAGACCTTGAAATTAATTATATCTCATCTTGGTCTGTGCTTTGCAAAATTTTCGTATACGGCAGCATTTTTTTAGACTTGATGGAAACATGGTCAAAGCTAGGGCTACACAAAAAATTCGTAGTTCGTAATTCGATTCGAGTTTGATTCGAAAAAGTTCGGAAAAAATTCGATTCGAAATTGAGTTCGTTCGAAATTATTTCAAACCAAACTTAGTTCGAAATTAATTCAAACCAAACTCAAACTGGACCTAGTTCGTTCGAAATAGGTTCGCAAACCAAATTTAGTTCGAAATTAACTCAAACGTGAATCGTTAATTTCTGCTGATAACTTATGTTCACTGATGAAAATATAAGCTGTCCAATCCATAATTGCTTTGAATTCTGACTTCTGAAATAGAAAGCCAGGTCCAATTACAAGCTCAAATAAAAAAATTCAACAACAAAGCTCAAATAAAAAAATTCACATGTTTATACCAGAAATTTTGCTTTTTATGGCAGGATTCTGAGTTTTTCAGGTAATCCAGTCTCAACTCTCTTGTTTTTTTCTTTGTTTTGATAAAGTTATTATTAATTTGATAAATTTGTTCAATTAATTTCAACTTTAAGAAACTATTAAATAATAAAAAATAATAAATAAAATAAATATTGTACCTTTATAATTTTTTTGACAGCAATACATTTTTTGGCATTTATTTTCGGACCGTTCGTTTTACCGCGGGAATTCAACGGTTGATCTACAACAAAATCATTCCAAACCTGATCTAGAATGATCAAGGTACAATATTGAACGTAACAAACATAAAAGTTCAGAAGTTTTATTATGTATGAGCTTTGATCCAACACGAAATGTTTATGGCTATACGATGCTTCAATTTTCGATCAACTAGATGGATGAGTAAATGAAAACAAAATTTTATCAAACTTTCATGGAAGACGATAAATGCAATGCTCTTTGATTTCAACGGCTCTGATTGGTCAACGGACGACATGTTTACGTGCGCCTTCATTAACTTAGAAAGCAAGAGTATATGTTTCATGAGACATAAACTCTTGCCTTGTGAGTTAATGAAGGCGCACAAAAATATATCGTCTGTGGTTCGATGAGGACCGTTGAAATCAAAGAGCACTGCATTTATCATCTTCCATGAAAGTTTGATAAAATTTTGTTTTGATTCACCTATCCATCTAGTTGATCGAAAATTGAAGCATCGTTTGGCCATAAACATTTCGTGTTGGATCAAAGCTCATACATAATAAAACTTCCGAATTTTTATGTTGGTTACGTTCAATATTGCACCTTGATCATTCTAGATCAGATTTGGAATGATTTTGTTGCAGATCGACCGTTGAATTCCCGCAGTAAAACGAACGGTCCGAAAATAAATGCCAAAAAAATGTCAAAAAATGCAAAAAAATGTATTGCTGTCAAAAAAATGATCATGGTACAATATTTCTTTTTTATGTCTAAAAAATGCAAAAAATGCTGTTATTGATCAGCTATTCATTTAGAAAAAAAAATTATATGTATTGCTGTAAAAAAAAAATTCAAAAATGCAAAAAATACTTATTTATTTGATAAAAAATAAAAAAAACATGCAAAAAGTAAAAAAAATGTAAAAAGTTTGAAAATATTTTTTTTATTTTTTTCCAAATTATTTGCTGCCTAATTTTATTTTGTATCACTGCAATGCACTTTTAGACTCACTCAATAAAATATTAAATAAAATATTAACTAAGCGAGTGACCCCACAAATCCTGCAATCTGATCACCTCAATAATTTCACACCCTTAGATTTATCCTCTTACCAACGTCTAGATCTCTTCCATTTCATCAATCCGCTCCCTTTCTATTCAACCAATTAACCCGCTATTTTTTCCGCCATTGCCTCCAATTTTTTTCCCTCTTCCCGCTAATTTACGCCAAAACCGCTCGCCCAAATTTCTCTCCCGCTAAGTACCAAAATAATCTCCCTCACGTCTTCTCTCTCTCTCTCTGGTGGCCTCTCACAACAAAAACTTCTCTCTCGCCTAAATTCTCCGTTGCGTACATTCAAACTGAGTGTGGTATTTGGTTATAATTAATTTTGGAGTGCTTGAGTTTTTATTTAAATTGTACTTCTATTGATATTTGAGTTTTATTTAAATTGTATTTTGAATACTTCGGAGTGCTTGAGTTTTTATTTAAGTTGTACTTCTATTGATATTTGGGTTTTATTTAAATTGTACTTTGAATACTTGAGTTTTTATTGAAGTGCTGTAATTTCGCACTATGGCCCAGTCAGAAGTCATAAATCGTAAGTCGTAACAAAGTTCGTAAAGGTTTGAAATTGAGTTCGTAAAAAATTCGGTTTGAAATTGGGTTCGTTCGAAATTGGGTTCGTTCAAAATTGAGTTCGTTCGAATTAATTCAAAACCAAACCTAGTTCGAAATTAATTCAAACCAAACTCAAACTGAGGGTAAGTTCGATTCGGTTCGGTTCGTTTGCAGCCCTAGTCAAAGCAATAATCTTGAGCATTTTTTAGACCTTTAATTTTCACCTTCTTATACTTGATTTTTGATTTTATGTTTAATAAAATATAATTTAATTAGGGGATTGACCCCTATCTTAATTTTTTCTCTTTTTTTCCGAAAAATTAAACAATCTTCAGCATAATTAAGGAAACATGATAATATTATCTCTGATCCATTGGTCCAGAATTTTTTACTGTTTTGCTACTGTTGACCCTGATCAACGATTTTTAAAGTGGCTTAATAAATAGTAAAAAAATTCCAAAAAATGTAAAATTTGGTATCCAAGCACATTTCAATATGGAGAACAACTTGAGCGGTTCGGATCGGTAGTTTGGATTTTCAAAATGAAAATATGGTGTGGAGTACCAAGTCGTTTTACACCATGGCTTAGCTAAGTCCATCTATATATATTGAGGAGGGATCCAATTACACCTTTTTTTTGACACATATCTTTGACATTGTTTTTTTTATAAGACAATTTTGCGATTTCAAAATCCAAACAGTCGATCCGAACCGTTCAACATGATGGATATATTAAAATGTGCTTGGAGATCAAATTTTACATTTTTTTGAATTTTTTTACTATTTATTAAGATGGTTACAAAATCGCTGTTTTTCAATGGTCTGAAAACAACGATTTTTGTAACCATCTTAATAAATAGCAAAAAAATTCAAAAAAATGTAAAATTTGATCTCCAAGCACATTTTAATATATCCATCATGTTGAACGGTTTGAATCGACTATTTGGACTTTGAAAATGGTAGGTGTCAAAGTGTGTCACCAAAAAAAGGTGTAATTGGATCCCTCCTCATATATATATATATATATATGAGGAGGGATCCAATTACACCTTTTTTGGTGACACACTTTGACACCTACCATTTTCAAAGTCCAAATAGTCGATTCAAACCGTTCAACATGATGGATATATTAAAATGTGCTTGGAGATCAAATTTTACATTTTTTTGAATTTTTTTGCTATTTATTAAGATGGTTACAAAAATCGTTGTTTTCAGACCATTGAAAAAACAGCGATTTTGTAACCATCTTAATAAATAGTA